>JAODJU010000018.1:24157557-24177534 GCA_026776725.1 Gnathonemus echidnorhynchus
TCTTTCCCCCCCCCCCCCCCAAGATGCTTTAATAGAAAAATCTCTCAAATGTTGTGGAAAGCAATTATCAAGATGCCTAGATCCGAAGACAGGATAGGAAAAGAGAGGAGCGTGACGTGAATGAGATGTGGCCCACAGAGATCTAAGAGAGCACTTTCTCCTGCTGGTGTCATCTAGAACTCAAATTATACTGCACTGGTCGGGAAAAAAAATTACCAGACCCTGTCCGGGTACAGAAAGGGACAGTGAGATATATTTCAAGAGTGCAGAATATTGAAGTCGAGATGGATTGCAGTTTTAGGAAGGAAGGAGGGAGGAAAAATACCCAGGATAAGTTCTGTAGAGAGAAATCTTGCAATAGAGGGAAAAATAGGAATGAAATCCATGGAAATGCCTGCCTCCCCTTCAACGTTCCAGCTGAAAAGTGCTGCTGCATTCTAATTTTTTATTGTTTTGCACCTAAATAATTCTTCTTCTCATTCGCAGCTTAAAATAATGGTGAATGTTTTCCACAGTGTACCATCTACCCAGCATGCCTGGCGGGAAGCTGGCCCAGTCTCACACGTTCCGAGGAAGACAGCAAGTGTGAGCGGCGCTGATTTCTATGTGTGTGTGCGCGTGTGTGTGTGCACGGGGTGTGCGCCTGGTGTGCGCGCTGACTTTCAAAGAGCTGCCACCTGCAGTCAGGCCAGCACAGAGACGCAGAGCAGAGCAGGGGAATATGTCTTGCTGAGACCTGGCTATAAACATCTGCAATTTTAAGATAAGAATACATACCTTTCCAAAACTGAGGAGTTATTTTCATCTTTTGTAACTAAGACAATTACTTATTATAGCTTAGTGTTAGAACTTCATTGTAAGTAACAGCAGGTTTCTGGAAAAGTGCATTGTCTGGCATGTTCTGTCCTTATACAGTATATCTTCCAAATCCAGGTTAACTTTTGTTTTCTCTCGCTCTCGTCTCTTGTGTTTCCAGGGTCCCCGGTCCTCGATTGCTCTGTTACGTCTCCCCTAAAAACCTGCAGTCTACTCCATGTTATCATTCTGAAAAGGATCAGGGAGCCTAATGAAGTCATTTTTTCTCAGGCTTTGCTGCCTGTGTAAGAATAGTTCCTCACAAGGACAGGAAATGGGGCGGCACGGTGGCTCGGTGGGTAGCACTGTTTCCTCACACCTCCAGGGTTGGTGGGTGGAATCTCGCCTCTGCTCAGTGCGAGTGGAGTCGGCATGTTCTCACTTTCGCATGGGCTTCCGTTGGGTACTCCGGTTTCCTCCCGTAATCCAAAGACATGTTAAGCTAATTGGCATCTCTGAATTTCCCATGGAGTGTGACTGCATGCATGTGTGCCCCGTGACTGATTGGCATCCCAGCCAGTGTGTACCCTAGCCTGGTGCCCTGTACAGCCTGGGACTGGAGCCCCCAGTGACTCTGACCAGGATAAGTGCATGGAAGATGAATGGCTGAAGGACAGGAAATGATGAAATCCTGTCACACATGGACACGTACACAGAGACTGCGGCTGAAAGGCAGTAAGTGTGTGAATACAGATGGTCCCCTTAACTCCCCATATCCATCAAAGTTACTGCAGCTGCCTCTCCTAACTACTCCCCGTTCTCTCTGAACAGACACACAAACACACAGAGGAATGCTATTTCTGCACATTAACACACTTTTCAACAGAAAACCACACAAACACAGTTTCAGGGTCAGAGGAGGGGATCCACTGGGGAAATGTAGTAAATAAAAAAGTTATCAGCCACAGACTTTGTGTGTTTATGCATGTGATGGTGTCTGTTTGTTTCAGTGTACGAGTCTATGCGTGTGTGTGTGTGTGGTCCAGGTATAGATTACATTGTGGGGAACGAATGGCAAAGGCAATTTATTTATATAGCATGTTTAAAACAACACCAATAATGTTGGAATCAAAGTGCTTTACATTAATCATAGATTAAAATTTATAAATAAAATGCAATAATACATCCAACAGAAAAATGAGGACAGACAAATGAGTAGCTACAAAAAGCAAAACATATAATCTCTGATTGTCCCCACAATGTGATAAAAACCTGCTATTTTGACATTATGGAGACCATTTGTGTCCCCACAAGGGGAAATTCAATTTTTTATAAATCTGTGATTGCGATCATAAAACTAAAATTGCCATGGTTAAGGTTAGGACTGGGTAGCGGTTAAGGCTGTCATTGTTCGGATTAGGGCTTTGCCTATAGAAATGAATGGACGGTCCCCAAAAAGATATGAGTATAGGTCTGTGTGTGTGTGTGTGTTTCAGGGCCCATTCCTTTTGGCTTCCTGACTGTGTGCGGCAAGTCTGACCTCACCCTGAGCTCCATATTCCTCCGCTTATACTCGTGTCTTCCTGCATTATACTGAACGTTTGTATCCTCCTCATATCCTGAAATGTTCCAGCCTCACATGGTGTTTAATAACAAATCAGAGCCCATCTATACACACACCCCATAAAAATAATATTGCATTAATGTTTTACTATACTGTTCCACTTTTCGCCGACAATTACTGATTAATATTCCGTAGTGTATACTCTACGGACACAGGAGTGCCAGTGACATTTGCACTTAGTCGGCCTGAGTGACGTCGTTTGCTGCGTAAATTTGCAAACAAGCACTGGGGGTAAACTGGCCTGAGGGTGGGAGGGGTGGAGGGACCGCGAGCTCCTGAAGGATCCCTGGCGTGCTTCCTCAAGGTCGGCAGCTGGGGGATTCATTTACAAGCCACTGAGATGGTGGGACCCTCACAGGGGTCAATAATGTGCGGAAGTTTTTTTTTTTCTAAATGTGCTCCATTTCTGCATAGCGTCAGAACCCCAGAGCAGCAGACCAATAAAACTGCAACATAAGGCGGTGCTCTCTGCATGCACAATGAGCCTCTGTTTTCCTGTACATTGGGTGTTGGGCCAGTGAACAGCACAGAGCCCTATGTATGAGGCGCTAATACAATTTCTGTTTGATTGTTTACAGAGAAACTGCACTGCGGGCAGTACACGAGTAATGTGCTTCACCCACCCCCCCAACCTTATGTTGGAGGGTTTTTTTTTTTTTTTTAATGGATTTTTGATTAGACACACAGAATGCAATTATCTACGTTCACCTTAAATATACCTTTAGCAGCCTGTCAGCCTAGCTGCGTGTGATCGTGACGATGTTAACGGCGGTGGCCGGTGAGCCTATCTGCATTTGACCGTCGCAGTCATTATCTTAAGCTCGCCTGGCCTTCCTGTCCGCGGATTCCATAACTTATTCATATGCCCAAAGGGAAGGCTGAGCTGTAGCTTTCCATGGGAGCTACGCTGTTGATCAGATGGGGGCATGCACTCACACGGGCACAGACTGATGGCCGGAGAGAAGAACTGGCTCACTTTGCTGAACCGAATATGACAAGGATTCAGCTAGCTGGACACCCTAGGCCGACCCAACATTAACTAGACTGTAAATATGGTCTAATTGATGGTAATGACCTGCTGGCCTGCTAGTGAGGATCTAACCCTCAAAGCATGCATTAGGATGCCCCTATTAGTTTTTGTCTGCATCTCTCTAGCCAGCTGGGAACCCTATTTGGAGTGGGACTGCAATTAAAATTGGGATGAGTGGGGCTTCCCCAGTGGCGCTACGGTCCAAACTGAAATTGGCACCACAGCAGCATTCGATCCCAGTCAGAACAAACAGCCCTGCTCGTCTTGCATCGGGTCGGTTTGATGGCTTTGTTCCTATCACTCTCGTCACTCCGTGGCGACGTCTAGTGTTGGATATGGGTGGAATTGTGCGAATGGCACTCGCTGGTGTCTGCAGGCCAGTCAGCTAAAACGATGAGAGCAGCTAACAGCACGCACACACACACACACCACAGGCCGTGATCAGTCGGCTTTCACTGTCTGGGGTCGGTGCCCGTGTTGTTTGCTGAGGAGGAGACCTGTGATGGGATTAACTGTCCATTTGAGAGTGAAAATGGAGGGTAATCTTCCAGGAACTGCTGACACGGAGAATCTTTTTATCTCAGTAGGAAATGTGGACTTCTGCTTTGTAAGATATGCAAGTGCAAATACAGACCTCGCAAGAAGGACAGTGAGGACCATTTGTGGATCCACATGAAAGAATATTAGGTGTTAGTTAGGAGACTCACATACATGAAGTTCATAAAATGCGCCGCTTCAACTTTACTTAAGTTGTAACGTCTTAGCATTTCACCACTCAGTCAGATAATTTTTCAGGCTGTTCTGCAATACTGAGCTGGCCTAGTTGTTTAGACTGCAGTTTACAGGAGCGGCCTTTACATGTGCCCCTTCAGGAGCCTGAGAATCCAGATGAAGACAGCTTTAGTCTTTTAAAGCAGACCAATGAGAGAGCACCGTGACCTACAACACCAGCCCTGTGAAGGACTACCATGCAAATAATCTACTGTGAAATGTTTGTCGAACTTGCTATTGCTAATCTCAGCTTCTAATATCTAATTTCTTAATCCACATTGCTTTAGAAATGATAACTGAACATATGATGTATCTCCCAGCATGGTCATGTGGTCATGTGTTCTAAAGATGCAGCTGGTTTTCTCCATGAAACTCACCCTGCCTTCTTCCTCCCTGAGGTCAGGCATGGTGCTGATGCAGAGGCTCACTACCGTCACGGCAACCATGATGACCGACAGGCAGGCGAATATTTTCCCCGGCAACCCTGACTGTGGATTCTCCACCATGTCCCTCAGTCCGTTCATGAACCTGCGGTACCGTGTGTCGTCCACCGGGGGGCGCACCTGCGCACCCTGCTGTCGCCGCTCTTCCTCCCGCCGCTCGTGCTCGGCCAGCTCCTCGATGCGCGTGTACATTTTGCGCTTGCAGCAGTGCTCCATGTAGGCCATCTCCACGCCCCAGTAATCGAACTCGTCGTGTAGCGACAACGCGCACATCTCGCGCAACATGCGCAGCTTCCCCGCGGCGAGGAAGTTGAGGATCACACGGAAAGCGGAGGGGCTCCGGTCGAAGAAGTACTCACGGGCCACCTCATCGTAGTCGTCGCACACTTGTGTGATCTCCTCCAAGCTACTGCAGAGACGAAGACGGCCCAACCGCGTCAGGGGGAACTCTTCCAGTGTGCTCCAGGGGAAGGTGTAGCGGTTGCCCCCCACATTGATGATGGCCAGCAGTCCATGGTCCACCCCACTTAGGTCCTCTGGTCGACGGATCAGCTGGGCACGCTTGTAGTAGACACCCTTGACCGTCTCAGTCTCCGGGATCTCAGTAAACATGTGATCCAGGCTGCTCTCATCGCTGACCGAGAGGTTGCTGAAATCGTGGTTGGCGTTACTGATGATAGGCATGATGACATCTGGGCAGTGGCAGACGACTCAAACGGAACACGGACCCAAAGGATGACTGGTTACACGAATGGGGGTTAGAGATGAGCTCAAAGCCTGAAACATGGAGCTTGGTGCAGGCCGGGGGCAAGCAGGCACTCGGACGCACTGTAAGAAATGAGAACAATGCCATTCATGGAAACTAAAGGGCATGTTTACAACCCCTGCAAAATCCATGCCTATTTAATTATGACAGCTTTAAGTTATTTGCTCTAATGTATCACACAGGGAATTAAATTTCATGGCACCCCAAGAGGACCTAAGAATTGTACCACCCCAGGTGACAAATTTAAAAGTCATGGACGCTGTCCTTAACAAACATACCTACTGTCATAAGAAGACTTATTTTGATTTACAGTCAAACAGCATACCATGGATAAGTATACATATAAACATATACATTTCTTTCTTATTTATTAACCACACCGAATTATTAAATCAACTGGCTTTCCCAGTGTGCTGTGTCTGATAAACTGTTTATTAATACTTTAATACAGTCATAGTGAAAGTTACTGCTACCAGGTGGTATGCTTCTCTGAAAAGTCGTTCGCAGAGGAACCACTGAGGATTATCAAACACAGATTCTCTTCAGAGAGAACAGACTACCTAGAACCCGAATCAGCGAGCCAGAAGATCAGTGAAAAGTTACCGTCAAGTGTGGGATCCAAATGGGTGCTTAAAGCATCTGGGTCATTGTGAGACCAACACGTACAGATCGCAAAAAAATGGATTCATTTCACTTTTGTCAAAAACAAAACACCATATTTTATTTTCCAATTCTATGCGACGTTATTACATAACAACAAGATGACACACTGTATGGATGGAGAAAGGGGAAACTATATATAACAAAAGAATCCCGGTATATTTTGTTTTGGGCATCCTCCTTATTAGGACATTTAAAGAGCATTTAATTCGACGCTAAACACTGAGGTGTCAAAGTCTATTCGTGCGAATATTTAATCCTCCGATGAATATTTCTCTCAGTTTATTACTTTAAAGAAGTACTCTGGGCGTTACTTTTTTATTAAATTAGCGGAATAATAATCATCACGGGATGTTCTGCTTTTTTCTGTGCCTTTTTCCCCTCATAACACTGACATTGCCCTATCCCCGGTAATACATATATACTGTACATACACGAATATGCATTTCATTAGTTATATTTTACAAATAGCCTACACTCTTGTCAGTAAATCAAATCTCTGTCGGTTTAGCTAGCCCGCAGAAGTGTTTTAATCAAATGGCGCTGTTTAAATCCCCAGATCGAGTGCGGCTGGATATTTATTTTTAATTATAAATGTTAGTTCATACTGATAGTCACAGCGATGACCGTCAGTAGGAGACATTAATCAAACTGATGAACTACGAAGAGAATCTGCGCATGAATACCAATGAGAAATCAATCCAAATATGTGGAAACGCAGAAAAAAGAATTGAATAAAGTTACTACTTACCATTTGTACTTAAAATACTCGGCTTCGATTAAACATAAAAAAAACAGCTTTCAAATTTTCAGAATATCCAAATACCTAAGTTCCTTATTACGAGTTATTTCCAGTCCGATGCCAGTACGTTCCTGTCCTGTATCTAATCGCGCCGCCTCATCAGCAATAGATAAATATGAGATGCAATTGTGCAGCCGGTGAAAACACAATTTTAAGTAGATATGGGAAGGAAAGAAAGAAAACTGATAAATAGCCGTTAAACTGTCCCAGCAGGTCGGAGGGTCCGTGAACGTGGGCTCGCGCCAGTTCGACTGTCACGCGTGTCAGCACGAGCGCGCCCGGCTGCTCCGCACGAGCGCAGCGGACCAAGTTTGTACCGTCAAGGTGCGCGTGTTTATACGTCCGTCCTCTGCACGCATCCGCCGGTCGCCGCGGGACCTCCTGTCTCTGGCTGTAGTTTGAGTGCAGCGCCTCCGAGTTTAACCTTTCACTACCCCAGCACCCGACCGCATTGCTACGAATCCAGTGCCTTACGATTAACGTCTATAAGGCGTAAGACTGTTATTTCTCAGCGGTCTAAGTAAAAGCTATTACACAGCAATCTTAACCTCCCCAGAACTAGCATCCAGACGTAGACTGTAGGACTGCAGCCGCGACGCCAATTGTAGCGATCGAGGACTTTGATTTGACTTTGGTGGTAGAATACAGCGAGGTCTGTAAATAGGATGGAGAAAAGTCACAAACCCTTCGCTCTTTCGTCATTTTACAACAGTCGTGCATTTTTGTGATTTAACTTAATCACAATATTGTTTTGTACCCTGGGACGATTTGTCAGGGGTTTATACTGTATGCACAGGATCTAGTCAAATTTCAAATTACAGTACAAGACTCCACTATTTAATATGTATTTGACATTCAAAGCTATATAGGCCTAGTATTAGCTACTTTCAGAAATAATACAGGTGCATTTTTATTATGTTTAAAATGTTGTTGCTTGTTTTTAAAGCACTGAACGGACTGGCACCCGGATATCTCACTGAACTACTACACTTTTATACTCTGGCCAAAGCACTTAGGTCATCTCAACAGCTTCTGCTCAAAGTCCCTAAGACCAGGTTGAAGACCAGAGGCGACCGAGCCTTTGTGGTGGCTGCCCATAGACTTTGGAATAGCCTACCTTGGTATCTTAGATCTGCCTCAACTCTCTTCTCTTAAGACACATCTTTTCTTGATGGTATTTAATTTAGGATGAGTTGGCATAAAATGTAATGAATCTGTTGTTAATCATTTTATGTTTCTTATTTGATGTTTTTTATTGTTTTTTCTTCTTTTTCTCATTAACGATGTAAATCTGTACAGCACTTTGGTCAGCCTTGGTTGTTTAAAAGTGCTTTATAAATAAGCTTTGATTTGATTTGATCATACATACATACATACAATGTTTTTGTAAAAATATGTATAGTCCACAGAATTAAATAGGATTAAATGCCAAAATTACTTTAGCGGGTGGGACATATTTCTGTCTGGGCACTTGTGGACAAATGTAACCGTGCTTGACACTGAGTATCTAATCAATGGAGACAAACTTCAAAAGTAAATAATGCCCCCATCTCGTTTTGGGATTAGGGGAAGCACGGAAAACGACGAGTGCTTACTCGGAAATGTTCGCACGTAGACGACAGCACACCTTCATCACGTATAAATACGGGAGGACACTCACGGTGACGCTCACTGTGTACCTCACCTGCTAAAACACCTGCTAATAACAGTGACAAACATATATGCACATGTAAAGATTATCTTACTTTCGCATTCTTTGCTCAAGTATGGAATTTGCATGTCGTTTCCTGAGTTATAAACCCTCTAAAATATAAATGAAAGATTTACAAACAATAAGAACATTATGGAAAGGGCAAAAAGATGTTTTTTTCCTGTTCAAGAACTCCTTTTAAAGGTTTGATAAATCTGACCCACAGTCTTAAAGGGGTGCCTAAAAGCATTTTCTGTCACCAAAAGAACTACCACGCCAGGAATAACCCCAAGGAACCTTGTGTGAATGCCCAGGGAAAAGCTGAAACATTACTTCCTAAAAAGGGAATGGACGTGGAGCAGGGAACACAGTGTGCTTCCCCATCACCTCCAGAACCAAGGGCCCCGACGTGCTCCACCCCCCCCCCCCCCCCAAAACCAGAACAACGACCTGCTTTGAATCACACCTCTCTCCACCTGACGGCACTCCTGCCGCCCACACACACACACGCGCCAAGGACCATCGATGTATGTGAGAATGTTCTTGTATCCATGATCCCTCACTACACTGACAACGTTGAATCACTGATTCTCAAGTTGATTTCAATTTTTTTTTTAAAAAAAAAAGCCAGATAAGGGATTAAGAATAATCCTCTGCAGTAGGGGATTAAGTTAGAGGAGAATTCTGGGACGCCTGGGATTTGCTGAAAGAGCATCATATGAGTACAGACAACTACGAAATAAATATAGGGTCAGATGGTTTGCATTGTTTTTATTATAATATAGATCCACCATGGGTGTAACACAAACACCCATGGGAGTTTTACTTACACAATAATGTTCTGAGGGCAGAATGAAAAATGATTGGTTCAGAAAGGTAACCAATCAGATTGTAGAGGAGATGGGTCCAAGCAACTAGAGGAGGGACCAACCAATCAGATGTCACATCCTCGATAATCTGACTGGATATCTCTCTGAACCAATCATTTTTCTTCCTGCCCTCAGAACATTTTTGTGTAAGTAAAACTCCCATGAGCAACACAAACTTCTCTGCATTCGACCTTCATCAGTGTGGATTTTCAGTAGTTGAAGGAGTTGTTTAGAAACCATTCTCATTATCACAAGTAACTGGTAGATAACTGATGGGTTGCCAAGGTAGCACCCAATCAGTGCTAGCGGTTAATTCATATGAGTGCTATCCATAGAACAATATTAGTCTGTAAGACTCCATAGAACATTAAATGTAGCAATGCAAATAGGTAAACCTCAAAAATATAGCTTCTTATCCCAAAACATCAAACAAAATACAAAGTACAGTGATAAACTAATAAACTTACCTGAGTGTTGTTACAGGCAACTAAGAAGCCATGAAATATAGTTCTCATTGAAGACTTTCTGTTCTGATTGACAGTCACGGCAGACGAGGAAGGACAAACGTGTCTCTCACGTAACCATCACCGAATTCACGGGAGCCTGAGACACAGACAGGTGTCTTGCCACATCTGTTTAGCGTGTCTGTCATCTGATATTCCCCCGTTTTTAAGTGGCACTGAGTCAGCTGAAGGTGGTTACGGTAACAACACAGGCAGTGAGGGCCCAGCGGACGTCTGTGAGGAATACTAATTCCAGGCACGGAACGGGGTGTGCCTGTCAACTTTGTCCTCCCCGGATTTTAGCTGACACCAGAAAACTCTGGGAGACGGCGTGTGTGAAATCTCAAGCCCTTTCTGCACAGAGTGGAGCGCTTTATCTGTCTCTGTCTCATCAGTGGGGTAGTACAACGGGCAGCAGGTCACAGTTAAATAAAAAAAACAGGTTTAAATGTCTTTCTAACTCTGAGAAAGACATTTAACCTAAAAGACTTCACTGGATAATTTACTTCACTGGATATTGTAACTAAGACATTCACTGCATTTGTGCCTTACGAACCACAGAAAACTAGCTTTTGTTTTACCTCTTGGTCCTATCCCTAGAAACCTGATTATTCTACCTTCTGCAAGACCCTCTGTCCCTTGTCCTGATGTTATCTTCTGCCCTTGTTTCCCCAAACCAATTAGTTAAGCTCATCTTGACAGCTGTACCCAAATAAAGTCCCTGTTCCTCCCTCCCAACCCCATGTCAGATGGTCCTGTTTGCTGTCCTGTCTGGAATGAGTCTTACACTGCAAAATCAGAGAATGGTGCCTTGTCAAACATACTGAAAGAGGAGCAAATAATATACTGTATTAATGGCCACTATAAGCCCCTCCCACTTTTCCATTCCACTGAAACTGGTCCCCAGAACTCTCCCTGAATTCGCCATTCTCCATTTGCTCTAAATCCCACTGTTCGGAACATGCCCCTGGGCAGTGCAGTGACCACATGTGCTGCAACCAAGATGCAGAACCCTCGGCTTGGAATTTCAAACAGTCAGGGTTCCAGGCTATAAAAACAATGCATGATACCCTTAACCCTCTCAAGGCAGGCGTTGCTGATTTGCAACAGTTAAAGACTAACTACCTTATTACCCCACATACATATTTTATGAGTTTTTTTTTACTCATGATAATTTTCCCCAAATATCAGATTTTTCCTGTTACTAAAACTTAATTTGAGCCTGAAAGGGTTAATTGCTGTTCGTAGTGTGTGTTTGTTATTCTCGTACTGTGCAATTTATTAAAGAACGTACGTATAGAGCTGGAACTTTAGTAACATGCACCTTAACTTCCCTCTCCTCCTTAGTCGTGGGCAGCAGTAGGGTTCAGGTATTGAGACTAATCTGTGATTCTGAATAGGACAATTTCCCCTCTGAGCTGTTGGCCCATGGCAGGAACAAGTTAGACATCCCCTCACCTGGATGTAATGCATAATGCAGTGGCTCTCGCCCCAAGTGTCAGCCTATCACGCTGCAGACTTCTTTATTACTCTGCCCCCCCCCCCCCCCCACTCCAGTTTGCAAGGTAACTGCGAACTGAAGGCAGTGCCAGTACTGTGAAGACCGGACCCCCTTTGATTTGCTGGCACCTGAATGCAGACCTTTGCTGAGTAATGCCACTGACTCACTGGACATAGCACAGGAGTAAAACAAGGACACGGGGGCAAAGGTGACTTCAATAAAGCGCTCATTTGCTACTCAAACAATCAATGTTGCTCATCCTTGTCTAATTTACATGTACGGGTCATGACAGTCACCCGTGTCCCCCTCTGGCATTATTTAGTATGTTGAAAGTCATGCAGTTTTGCACCGTAGGGGTATAAATCTCAACACCTTGCTGTAGAGGCCAGTTGCAAAGCATGACAGAAACATTCCGCAGGTCTGATGTGTATCCTTGGAAGAATTCCAGGCTGTATTCCTGAATAGGTGCCAGATACAGACAATATACTTTCATCCCAAAGTCACATAACTGTTCTGTAGTAGTCATCTTTGTGTTCTCTATCGGTTTTCCTAGAAAATATAGTACTTTCGTAAATTCTATGAATTTGATTAGTAGATCACACTCCTATCTCAATGAATCAGATGCTGCAATACATTTACATTTATTTAGCTAACAGATGCTTTTGTTCAAAGCAGTATGCAACTGACAAGAGCTTGGGATCGTAGCGCAGGCTAGAATCTAGCACCTCTGGAGAAATTGGGGTTAAAGGCCTTGCTCAAGGGCCCTACAGTGATACGACTACTTTGCTGGGCAAGGGATTTGAACTCAGGCCCTTCAGAACAAAGGTTCAGTTCACCGACTGAGCTGCACACAGCCCCTTAAAATAGTCCTGAAAATGAACATTCACTGCTAGATTCAGCCTCTCTATTAAAGAACAGGCACTGCACCCATCATGCCACTTAGCGCTAGATCTTGTGAACAGTTGAAGCTAAACAAATGCTGAGAAGCACTGCTGTCCTAATCACCTAGAGACTGCCGCCGCTCTCGCTAGACTGCCCAGGCTCCTAGTCTGTCTCCAGTCAAGACGATAATGAATTTCTCCCCAGTCACAGGGTCATTTACTTAGTGACGAATAATCAGGAAGAGAGGAGTCCAGAAGTGACACTTTGACCCAATCCAGCCATTTAAAATAAGACATAAAACCCAAAGCCTTTTAAAATCACTTTTGGGATAACTGACTGTACCCTAAAGCCCCTTGCAAACGTATCAAGTTGTCAGAAGCTTATTTTAATTAAAAAATACTCTGAACTTATGTAAACCGACTCAACAAAGTCTCAGTTAAACGTTCAGTTAGACATCCCTCATGTACTGTTTTGGTTTCCTATATTAAGACACACAGCTTTATTGTAGCGTTAAATGATAAGCCTTAATTTACAACACTTCTGAATTCATGCATGTTCCTAGTTAAGAACAATTAAAATTAACAATTAAATTCCACACAAGTGAAGGAGGATGGATGGATGGATGAATTGTGTCATAATTTAAGTTCTATAAACACATTAGAATCAGCACTGATTTCTTTTCACATTTCAAGCTGTGACTAAGAAATATGTTAGGATCATAGCAATTACAGAGTACAAACAAATAATTAATTATGACAGTGATATATGGCTTTAGATTAATAGGGATCTTGCCATGTATATTAAAGTGTCTGTTGTTTTCCCTGTGTTAGAGAAACTGTGTTAGAGAAAGCTGTAGGCTGGTTTAGTTTAATTAAATTATTAAGAGAAGCTTCTATTTATCGTTTCACAGACATTCTTTGTTAATTTTCAAAGGACATGCGGACAGCAAACCTTGTTGACAGAAAGGTGATTTAACGGGAAAACAACAAGGATCATGGTGAAATGTGAGAATGTCTGGAAGTGGTAACACGAGATACCTGGGTTTTTCCCAGTTTAGATACAAAACTTGGAGCTGGAGGAACAAGGAGCAGAGAGGTGGGAGGCTGGCAGTGAGAACGACGCCCCCCCGAGGAGACGCATATCACCATGGCCTGTTACTGGGCGCCGATGCATTCAACACTGTCTAAAATGCGCTGTCCAGCCAAGAATATGACATTACACCACATTACACTATCTAGGATCTCAAAGAAAGGAAAATCAATTTGTACCACTTAGGATAGAAATAAGTGAAGAGAAGATGCTATCTGAGCTTACACAGTTGAGGTTTCAATTTCCATAGAGTGCAATTCCTTTAAAAAAATTATCGTAAAAGACATTCTCATTTTTGGGGAATTACAGACCATTTGTATGATAAGACTGACCTCAGATTACTGTAAATGACAGATTATGAATAATCTTTAGGCGTTAAATTGAAAAGAAAAAAAAGGGAAGCTGACCTAATGTAATAATGGACATATACTGTGTATATATATATATTCTGATCTGATTTTGTTCTAGAAGAGATCAGCACCACAGACAGACAGTAGCTTCTTATGATGCCGGCACATAGTACTGAAACAGAGCTGCAACCAATAATGAAAAGTTCATATTTCTAATGCAAGTCATAATTGTTGGTTGGGTTCTCTACAAATGGTCATTAGCTTAAGGGTTTGGTTAGGCATTTCAATAATTTATACTGAAATCCAGCGAATGATTAAAAAAATGAAAATCCCATATCTAATTAAAGGTTTTTTGTTTCAGAAGTGGAAAAAATGGAACAGAGGAGTCTTGAGGTAGTGAAATGATCAAGTAATGCACAGGTGAGATTGGTGAGCAACGGTAGGCTTACAGTCAGGATGGGAGCTGGGTCAAAGGTCAGTGTGGAGGAGGGCATATGAAAACGGGGAACGCGGTGACAGCTGTGTGGAGGGGGAGGAGCAAAAGCGAGGGTCATGTGACAGAAAAGCGGCTCCCATGATGCACCGATGGGCTGTGAAGTGCCCTCTTCTGGGTGATCAGGCTCCAGAAGTGGTGACTCATTATCCCACATGGCAAGCAGAGGACTGAAAATACTGAATCATCAAGGCTTCTGGCCCAGAAAAAGGAGGAATCACCCGGATGAGATCCTTCAAACAAAACACAATGGCAGAATGCCTTGTCCTGTCTATTTCCAGAGTACCCCTTCGATGACCATGGCAAATTAAGTCTTTAGTCTGAAGCAATTTTCTATTCATGGCAATACAGTAAAAACATAACAGATGGCACCACAATGGAGGCAATGGAGCCTGCATCCACACAATCCACTTATGGGCAGCAAACAGTGAGGAACTGACAGGACATCAGTATTGGTAAAAAGAACCTGTGAGAACCTGCTGTTCTTCCACCTTCTCCATTCCAATGTCTCCACAACGTGAACATTTCCACCTCCGGGATAAGCGGTAGTCTATTTCCCTTCAGTGGTCAAATAGGGCAACAAAATCATTGACCTTCCAGTTCATTGGTTGGGAACATCAGGCAGAACATGCTGACCCACCTTGCTGGCGCTGGGTGAGGCTGTCGAGGTGGTCAGGCTCCCCTTCATTCGGCTGGTAGATGTTAGGCTGCAGGGGAGAGAGAAACCCTCTGGGAAGGGCAGGGGTATGACAGAGCACAGGACAGACACTGAGGACACAGGAGGGTGTACCAAAGGGTTATGATGAATGACCTCGGATGGAGCGAGAATGACAAATGAGAGAGGGCGGAATGGGCGGGTTAAAAGGTGGGGGTGCAGTTAGGATAAGACCCAGGGGAATGAAAAACAACTTGAAAACGTTCCAGGTAAACAGGATGCCCGTGTGACAAGGTGACATGTGACAAGGTTAAAAAAAAAAAAAGAAGCTAATTCCTCCATATTCAGCTCAGGGGAGAAACCTAATACTGTCAATGAGTTAAACATCATAAATCTAAACGACACATGGGAACATAAACTTTAATTACACTTTTTAAATAAAGCAAGCAATTTAAATTAAAAAAGAAGTAATATCTCAGTGTCTCTAAAGGGGTTTTGTTGAAGTGCTGCATAATGGTTAAATGGAGCAATTTGCATTTCTGTAATGTCTCATACTTCCCACTAGTAACTAATAAACTCCTGTGCTTCCCAGGATAGGCTCCAAGCTAACACTACAACCCTATAGTAGGTAGACAGTTAAGGGCCTTGCTCAGGGGCACATTGGGGAAATCACTCTGGACTCGGTTTGAACTGGTGACTTTTTGATCATAACCAGGGTGTTATGAAGCAATTAAAAATAGTCTTCTAAGTCGCCTGAGTTACTATGCTGTGTGTTTGGTTGGAGGACATAGCGTCCTTGAACGTCACTGTAGGTGTATCTTCATATACCTGCTGTTAATGAATAATTTTTATTTAATGATGCGATGTTTGTGCACCGTCTGTACTGTCTTTGCACTTGTCTTGTTTTGCACTGGAGGCTTGTCTGCACTTTATGTATCTCGCTGCTATATGGACCAGAATTTACCTCTGGAATTCATGAAGTTCATCTCATTATGTCTCATTAATTGTACCAGTGCCTCTTAAGTGGTTTCATCAATGTCCGATAACACTTGAGAGTTAAAAACGAACGTGTCCAGTGCCATTCTCTAAGAGTAAAAACAGAGAAGGCGGTCTCTGCTCTTTACAGATGTACCTTATCCTCGGCAGAGCGTCACTGCTGGCCTGATGGAGACGCACAGCTACATTTAGCTGAGTGGATATTTTATCCATTGTGCACTTCTGCCCTCATCGGACGCCAAGATATTGGATAGTTTACCGGAAACACATTATGGAAAATCCCTCATAATGGTAGCGGTGCTCCAGCAATCAGTGTGGGGGGCACATACTTTTTCAAAATAATAAATCTTCATGTACCCTGTACTCAGCATTAACAATCCATTTACAGTATGATGTCTAGATCAATGGAGAACAAACAGCAATTATGAGGTCTTGGTAGGACTGGAGAGTCCACAGTGCAGTTCTCAGGCTAGAATTGTAACAATAACATTACAGAAGACAGCATTCATGCATCACGTTGTTAAATGAAATATGTAAATTTGAAGAGAATTGTCAGAGTGGCCAGTTCAGCCAATCACCCTAGTAATCTACCTCCTAATCAACTCCTGTTTACTTCTCTAAAAGCAGAGATGCCAGCTTCACAAGTTACCTAAAAGTGAAAATGTGGTCAATAAAAACAAATGACTGCAGAAAGAATAAAAGCAAATAAACAAAAGAAAAACAATACCTGTGTTAAAGTGAAAACCTGTCACCTGGAGTCTGAATCACAAATAAAAGCTTTACTTAGCTACCAATCAATACTAAATGTATTTGGGTAAACACAAACATGAACCTCATGAAGTTGAAAAGCATAAAATACAACCATTCCAAATAGATGGAATTGGCCCCTATGTTGACATTAATCCTAACAGAGTTAAACAGTGAATTATTCTGGCTATGCGTAGCTAGTGTTTATGGGGAGGTCTGATAGCTCACTGCTGCCTCTAGTGTCCACCCTCTAAACTACATATATGGAGTTTGCATGTTGTCTGTGTTACATGACTGCCTCCAGCCTTGTGCTTCCCAGGATAGGCTCCAAGCTAACACTACAACTCTATAGTACATAAATTGTGATTAAAAAATGGATAATTACTGCTTGCGTTAAACCCAAATTTCTTAGCAAAAACCCAATTTTCCTACTGAAAAAAAGAATAAAGGAAGAAATTCAGTTTTTTACTGACTATTTACAAATATAATTGCTACTACCAGGTAGCTCTGGGCTGTTACTTAATTCGATCCTGAACGGCATCACGAGGTGTGGAGCCTGTCGTCCTCTGCCCCAGTCACGCTGGGTGGCCAGAGACTGGGAAGTCCCATCCATCATGCACCTAACCAGTTAAGACCCAATTCGCCAAGTGGCCGCGGCCGGATGATTTCCCAGAATTACCAGTGCTGTCAATAAGATGCCATAATTTATGCATGACCTTTAATATGGTGAAATTCAAAAATATCACAATCTCCCTGACTCATTCATAATTTAGTCCCTAGGCCTTAATATTGTTTTTAAAAAAATGATGCCTAGAGCAGCTCCACCACAAGCCCGACTATCGTCCACTAGAACATTTAAAAACATTTTCCAAAAAATCAGCTCAATCAGAGACAATATGAATACGAACAATATGAAAAGTTTTTTTTCTTTTAAACAGGTTAACAAAAAGAATCAAGCATACAAAAGACAAATATCATGCATGTAAGCGACAATACTAGTCAAAACTGTAACGATTTTACTTTGACAAAAGGTTCCTAATATATGCCATGATCCAGTCAGAGTTCATTTGTCACGTTTTACCCAGAACTTTACAAACCCTCCAGAGAGGCAGAACTTTGATAAACTAGCAGGTGATTTAATGTAACAGGAAGAAAACATCAAGAGCACGAAGTACCCAGGGACTTTCACCAGGCTGACTTTCTTCCCAAGAGTCGTTTGGCCTGATCGCGGTCTGAATAATAAAATAACACATCAGTAAACAATAACACAGAAACCAGACTTAATGGCAGTCCCTTCACACAAGAGACAGGTTTCATTGCATTTGTTTTTTGTCCATAATATGTGGATATTAGAGGCTGTTGCACTTCTGGAGGAGAGCAAAGGTGTTAGATTGCAGCATGGGCATGTGCAGAATATATTATATCAAAATATGAAATACATAATAGTACCAATTCCGCAGTACCAGGTCATCTTTAACAATGCTTATTCCGTTCCATTTATTCAGTGACGCCGCCTAACCTGCAGTTTAGAGATGGCACCTTCCTTCGTGGACATTGGCTGTTCACTCCCTTCAAAAATGCTCTCCATAGGCATCCAGCCTCAACCTGAATGGAGACGTGATTCTGCGTGGGGGGAGGGGATCGCCTGACACCAGTAATGAAGGGGAGGAGCAAACATACCGGGGACCTTGGTCTCACCGGCGTAAGAATTAACAGAGCAGGTGATGAATTGCACTGGGAAATGGAACAAGGCACAGAGACCGCGGCTCTGATCAGCTGACCGGCGGGCGTTATACTCTGGGTGTTACGGAGACGTTACTGCAACACTAACACAAACTGTGCATGGAGAGGAGGGTTCTGAGGAGACGGTGACGTCTGGAGGGAACATGGCGTCTAGTGAACTGCCACAGCAAGAATCAACACCAGTGTTCAATTTTTTACTGGTGCTGTTACAGTTGGAATAGTTTCAAAAAACGATCAGATGATAAATAAAAAATGAAATATTAATATATTAAATGCATAAAAGTTTTGCCAAGAATAAATACATTGAATAAAAGTGACAGGTACTGTAAAAAAAAAAAGTTTAATTCCCTGTAGGATATTCCAAATATCATTGAAAAAAAAGTCAAGTTATAAACTAGTTAAATAAGATAAATGACAGACTTTGGTATTTATTACAGATTCAACAGATTTAATAAATTATGTAATGTAAAAATCTCCAAATTTTCTTCCAAGGCTGAATGACACAGATGGTCTCTGTGAACTGATAACTCTGCCATTAGACTTTAATTGCCCCAAGGAGTGGCATTTTACCCTGGGGTCACTACACTTACTGCCCCATGCTTCCGGGGAAAAGTTCCTGCACTGGATGAACATTCACTGAAAAATTTCAAATATACAATTTGTTTTAACCCAATATATTTTCTATATTAATCCGATTGTTATTATATTGCAAGGCTTACTGCGACACAGTCACATGACTGCTTGTGTTAGTGTGATCTTACTGAGTACACAACATATTTCTTTACGTTTACCAGATACTGGACACCTTCTGGATCTTGCTCATTGGACAGTTAGGAATAAAAGGATACAGTTATAATACGTCATCTGGAACAATAAAATTTTTTAAAAATATAAACTTTCAGGCACTTTAGCGGGCAGCTGTGAAGGTGGGGGCCACACCCTCGTGATGTCTCTGATGCTGGAAGGCATGGCAGCCATGAACATTCACAGCTTGCCCTTCGTCTCCGGGTCGTAGTACAGCACCTGCAGCAGGATGGCCACGTCCACCAGGATCTGGACCAGCCCACACACCCAGAACTGCACGGGGCTCTCATTCATTATGAAGTACGTCGTCTTGAAGATGTCTCCAGCCATCCAAAGCAGCACCATCTTCACACTAATGGGTAAAAACAGGCAAGGTTCTTTGAGAATAACCTTAATGCTGGGACACTGAGCATCTCCCTGGATTAATGTCACCTATAGTTAGGTGTCTCATCCTCCTAATCCTCACAGTGTGACCGGAGCCACACTCCGCTTGTCTTGTATTACGTGCTGAACTTTCCAAAATGTCAGCTTGTGACAGAAATCCCTGACACACATTGATCCGTATTTTGCTTGACCCTCGATGGAGCGTTTTTCCTCACTGCTGACTTTAAGGCTGGAACTCACAGTTTGTCCCACTAAACATAGTTTAGAATTATTATTTCATTTTCGTGATTCCACTGAATATCTTAGAAAACTCCCTGATTTCCATTGGGTCATGTGTTCAGTGAACTCACACATTGTATAAATAAATAGGATTTTATATA
>JAODJU010000018.1:24183130-24205975 GCA_026776725.1 Gnathonemus echidnorhynchus
CATGTCCAATCAGGCAGTGCCGTTTGATAAGTGAGGACCCAGCCGCTAACGGAGGGCTGTGGGGCTCGAGCCCAGCTGGATTTCGTGGGCCGTGCACCTCCGTATGACTGTGGGCACCTGCACACCTCACAGACTGATGCCAGACTGACCAGGGTGCGAGGCCACTCCCCCTTCCGAATACCCCTGACGCATCCGAGTGCCTCAACGTCATCCAGCCTTTCAGCCATCATCAGCGCCCTCCCCCCCCACACGCCAGACAGAGCCACTGAGCTGGATGCTGTGGCCCAAAATGGATGTCGACAGCCCAGTGGTCCCGTGGCCTGCGGACTGTATGCTTCATTTCCTGTGTGGCCTCACAGGAGGCAAGGTACAGCGGTTAATTACTGAAGGATCAGGGAGGCAAACACGGGACGACCTTAATGACGGCTCCCATGTTACTGGCGGTACAGGGACCATAACCATAACCGTAATGGGTGGATAAGGAATTGGGAATGCCCTGGGGCACGGCAGGGGGTAGGAATCACCACCCCACAATGACGCTAAGCCACCTAATGCCGAAGAGTAAGAAAGGGCGTTCCTCTGGATGCAGTGCTACTGTGGGCCATCAGCCCCCCCCACGCTTGTGCATGGATGTGAGAAAAAGGGGGGTGATGTAAAAATCAATGGGGGGGGGATGGTGGTGTTTCAGCCTGTTTTGAAATATCATCTTCATCAGCTACATCGGGACAGAGGGGGCCAGGCGACACAAACAAACGAGTCACACTCTGACGCACAGATTACGCACTGACTTCTTTACACTTGTTGCAGTACACTACACGTGTTATTCACAGAAGCGATTCAGTCATACTACTGCGTGGCTTACAAAATTATTACACAATTGACTTTCAGAAGTGCTGTAGTACAACATAGGACTTTATTCAGTACTGTTCTACAAACGGGAAATCTAGGCATTCAAATTAATTCTTAGGAACAGGCATCGACATGCAAATTCACTGACTCGCACAGACAGGCAGGTCCCGTGCCACATATACATACACACACATGCACAAGTTTTCATACTTAGGCAGTTACTTTTAGAGCCACACACACACAGCAGCCCGTGGTCCCAGGGGTAGACTGGCTATTTTCAGCTCTGTTAGATGAGGAAATGCACCAGGCAGAACTACTGAGAAAGTGAGGGGAGCAAAGGGGGGAGGGCTGCAGCACTATCAGCAAGGCCGGCTTCAGTGTTTCCCCCATGGACACCCTGTTGGGCCAAGCCCTGTATCATTAAGACCCTGGGCACGATCGCCCTGGAGTCAGGGGTGGTCAGCAGTGTTTGCAATAGGTTACGGTTAGGGACTTGGGGCGGGAATGTGGAGCATTCGGGTCACCCTTGAAGGGAGTTCCCTGTGCGGGCATGAAGGAGACACTTATGACATGGCCCTCGGGATTTCCAATGACATCATCACTCCGTGCCTTCGAGGGCTCCACACATAAAACATTAACGGAGGTCATTAGCAGGAGTCAATGGTTTTTAATTATTATGACCGAAATATGTAATTATGGCAACTTACTTTTCAACAAAGCAGATATGAGCGTGTCTGTGTCCTTGAGTTTATAAAGCATAATGGAGTGTAACAGGAATGGAGGAATAAAGTCAGCCACGCTCTGATTGAGGCTATTTGCTGGATGGCTATGCTGTCTCTTCCTCTAGGGATATTAAGACATTAAAAGCTGCCCTGTGTTCCAAGACCATCTGGCATTACTGGACAGGATATCTCCCTGTAAAGGGCATTACAGGACTGGATATCTCACTGCAAAAGCTGTTACAGGACCGGATATCTTACTGCAAAAGGAGTACCAGGACCAGATATCTCATTGCAAAGGGTGTAACAAGACCAAATATCTCACTATAAACGGTGTTACAGAACCGGATATCTTACTGTAAAGGGTGTTACAGGACCAAATATCTCCCTGTAAAAGGCATTACAGGGCCAGATATCTCACTGCAAAAGGCATTACAGGACAGGATATCTCACTGCAAAAGGCATTACAGGACAGGATATCTCACTGCAAAAGGCGTTACAGGGCAGGATATCATACTGCAAAAGGTGTTACAAGATCAGATATCACACTATAAACGGTGTTACAGAACTGGATATCTCACTATAAAGGGTGTTACAGAACTGGATGTCTCACTGTAAAGGGTGTTACAGAACTGGATGTCTCACTGTAAAGGGTGTTACAGAACTGGATGTCTTAGTGTAAAGGGTGTTACAGAACTGGATGTCTTAGTGTAAAGGGTGTTACAGAACTGGATGTCTTAGTGTAAAGGGTCTTACAGAACTGAATGTCTTAGTGTAAAGGGTCTTACAGAACTGGATGTCTTAGTGTAAAGGGTCTTACAGAACTGGATGTCTTACTGTAAAGGGTGTAACAGAACTGGATGTCTTAGTGTAAAGGGTGTTACAGGACTGGATATCTCATTGCAAAGGGTAATCCTGCTGCCAGCAGGGTTTCTTTTCGAATCCCAATATAATAAAATTACTTCTGTGAAATAATTAATAGGTAAATCGGGGACTTAAAGGACACATTCATTGTGTTAAGGCCTTTTCTTTCCATGGTAATTTCCCCATAGCCGGAAGCACTGGCACGCTTTACAGAGCAGTGCTCTGGTGTGACCGTGTGTCGTCACACCTCGGGTACACAGCTAGAAGCAGGCCTCACCTCATGCCTCGGGTGGAGCGGTTCTGGAAGTTCTGCAGCAGCTGGGGCAGGCCGAGCATGGCCTCGAAGAGCAGCGCTAGTGAGCCCAGGGACTCCACGAACAGCGTCGAGTCGAGGAAGAGGAAGGTGACGAAGGCACAGAACACCATGAAGACGAAGCAGAACAGGAGGTAGTCTTCAAAGCGGCTCCAGTTCCAGAAGTAGCGCAGGTCCAGATCTGCACGTGGAGTGAGAGTCAATTAGCCACAGAGCCAAAAAGAATAATAATAAAAAAATAAATAAAAAACCTGTCAAAGAGTCACATTGGCTTCTGGTCAAGTGCACGTAAGTCCAAAAATAAACCAACAGACAGACTCACTGCTTCCATAAGCCTCTCAAAAGGAGAGCAACGCGCGGGTGACACTCACACTGGGACTGATGGATAAACACAGGCGTGGCGGTTTGTGACGTGACTGCAGTGTGACAGCCAAGTGACAACGCTGCTCTGGCGGTGTCGTCATTAGACGCCCGTGGGAGATCGGGCTACGGAGGTCGTGGCACCTGTCAAGAGCGGGGCTTCACTTTCTGCCGTCGGCTCAACGCTTGACAGGAAACAGGGGACGCAACAGGGCAAGCCCCCCCATTAATCAATTTCATTTTCAGCTTCCAAATCACAGCACGCTTGGCATATGAACGCAGGATAACCACCAATCAGAGCTGGGAAGACACCCAGAAGCGAAAAACCAGGGGCTTCTTCTATACCACTAGCGTATACAAATATTTAGAGAACCAGGCTCTGATAGATTCTGAAAGGGGTTTGGAACTTTCTTCTAAAGAAGCCCCACGGGACATAATTTCTCACTCGCAACTAAAATATGATCGATTTCCCCCCCATTAAATTTGGCTGGCAGCTGTGGAGGTGAGGAGCACTGTTTGTCAGGATGATGAAAGCTGACCAGGCCCTAAAAAAACAATAACAATAACAAAAAAAGTGAAATGTGGCTGACAGGAGCAGCCTCATTGCTGGGAAACGGCACCCATTCTCCTAGCAGGTCAGCCTTCCTTCATCCCTGCTCCTCCTCTTCCTCGTCTGCTGCAGTACAGCCTCCAGCCTGTTAGCACACTCTAAAGTTTGTCACCGCCACGGGTAGGCGTGTGAAGAAAAAGCTCTCAGTAAGGGGTCTCACGCGTGTTACCGGCGATCAAACCAGCCAACAGTCAATAGTGAAAAAGTGAAATTGAAGAGCAAATTTCCAAAACTCACTTAGTCCATTTTTTTTTTTTTTTTTTATGACGAGACTGCTAATGATGTCACAGTATTGGGAATCAAAACTCACTCAATCCTCATTGTAATCTAAAGAAGAACTTTCATTAAAATCCAAATTTTCTCAAAAAAAGTATCCCATGGACTAGAGTTTTGGAAATTTGTTTTTTAATTATGAATAGGATGTCGCTCCATTAACGGGTGTCATGTAAATAATTCCAGCCATTTATCATCCCGTGAAATGAAGGCCCATGTCTCACACTACAACATGGAGCGAGCGTTCCACGAGTTAGTAACTCTAGATGATCTAATTATCATGTCCTACAAATTCTGTTTTCATTGCAGCTTTATCAATTACTTCTACTTTGACGAAAACCTCATCAAGCAAATGTCTCCATTTACGATTTTCACGTCTACAAAATGCGTAAAATCAAGGTCAACGGTAATGACTCCGTCCTCAAAGCTCCCTTCTGTTCTCTGCTGGTAGTTCTTTGGCTGTATCCCTCCTCCAGTCCGGCGTCGAAGGTTTCACGAGTACTACATTACGGTACCTCCTCAAAGCGATCCGAATATTTGGGGGAAACGTTAAGTACAAACAAGCAGCTGTGAAAGTCGAAAGGCAGCAGTGGTGTGCAGAGGTCCGTAAAGGGCACCCTTCCTCTCTTCGATTGGGCTGAGTCACAGCAGTCACCGTCCCCCGAGATGCGACAGCCGGCGTTCTGCCTGTACCTTTCCTGCGCTCTCTAGCAACCCCATCAATTTTTTCAGTTTTAATTTTTTTATTGGGCCTCAAACCAATTTTTTGGCCAGAGTCATTTTATTTGAGGTGGAACGATTCCTCTGAGACTTCCGTGTACATTGCCTGGAAGGGAAGCCTGGTGCACAATGAACAAAGGTCTCCAGGAAGCTGTTATGGTTGGATAACTGATCTTACTGGTACGCCAGATGGCTAGAGTGATAGTAGACAGATGACCATCACCTCCCCTCCCAGACATTGACATACAATTTGTTATGCATTTATACTGCAATTATAAAGTGTTTTGGGTGATATAGATCCTATGGACTAGCTGAACTCATCTTCTCTTTTCTTTCTCAGTCCTTGGGATAGTTAAGCTTGTCAGATGGGGGGGGGGGGGGTTGAAAAGCAGCTAAAAAACTGTCATATACGCCTATTAATCACATCAGTGGACCTTATTTTAACAGAATGCCATATGGGTTTGTGATTTTCAGATCCCAAGGCAGGTGTTTGTCAGTAATTATTTGACATGCAGAGGTTTGCAAATGAAAAGTCCACTTGATCGATTTCAGGACGATCCTGGACTCCTCAGGTCTACGGCGGTCCTGTTTACGACGGTGCAAAGAATCTTCCATAGACAGCGCACATTAAATTGATTAACAGCACGCTTCTGAATTTCAGCAAGTTCTCAAGGTAGCAGCTAGTAACTCAAGCTCAGGAGCGCGATCTTTAAATCTGACATCGCCGCTCATCAGGAGCTCATTTGAAATGGCGTCATAAAGGAGATAAAAGGTTTATTTGAAGAACTTCAATTTTCTCTGAAGCAGTCAGATTTTTATGTGCTGACTCTTGGGGACGCTGTTCTTTGGTATTCTTTGGGGACGCTTGTTGTGCTCTGGGGCCTCGTTGAGATGCATTAATCACGGTTTTCAGGTTTATGTGATCACAGTTTGATCACTTCTTAAAATAACTGCACGTATTTTAGTGAGTACACTTTTTTTTTTTTTTAAAGGGACAGTGACAGGTTTTCAGATTTAGATTTTACTGAAGAAATACACATCTGAGGGGGCATCATGGTGACCAGCCGTCCAACCTCAGCATATGATCCGTGTTTCACCTTAACTGGCCCTTTACAGGGTGTTCAGTCCTTCGGGGGGGTGCTGGAACCCCTCACACCAACCACTCCTCATCCAAGGAGTTCCATACTGACTTTCTACAAAGGTCCAAAGGTTTCCTTTTTGCAATTTTATTTGTGACATGAACAAAAATAGGGGTAAAAACCCAATAGGGAAACTGCCAGGAACAGCAGGTCACGTGACCTGTCACATGACTGCTTATAGGCCACTGACAGGTTTGACATGCTGTGGGCACAGTGTTAATGGCTGAATACATTTACATTTAATTACAGAGTGACACAGTCAAATTGGATCATTTTAAAAATATATTTTGACAGCTGGAAATATTATTGGAGCAATTCTGCACCTGGGAACTGTGGAAAAGGTGATGTCTTTAACTGTAACATCTATTGCTTTTATCTAGGACACTGCTGGATATCTCAGTTAGATATCTGAAATGCTCTACCTTACTTCACGGATACGACAGCAGATCCCATCCAGGGACTCGGACCTGCACCCTAGACATAGCACCGGATGCTGCACTGTCTTTGTTGTCATTAGGGTTAGTGTTTTTGTAAGTATGTAATGTAGAAAACTTCGTAATCAATTTAGCATAGCTGATTTATGAGTGGACTAAATGCTGTCTTCGTGGGAGGGCATAAGCACAGCATCTGAAAAACACACCGAACCCACCGTTGTCAGGATGGCCGAGGGGTGTGAGGTGCCAGACTCAAGGCTCGCTACCTTCCATAGATAATGGGTGTTTTGGTCTCTGGTTGGAGGCGTAGGTTCAAATCCCACTCCAGGCACAACTTTTTGGGGGCAGCTTGAGGATTAGAATACTGTGCATGTAACTGGAAGGTTGCTGGTTCAAATCCCAGGATCATAAGACTTGATTTTACCATGGGGCCCCTGAGCAAAACACTAAACCCTCGATTCCTCCAGGGACTGGCTGACCCAGGTCTCAGTGGTACACCACTTGGCAAAAATGCATCTACTACATAAATTAAATGTAAAGAAGGCCTCGTCTGTTCCTCTCCAGAAGAATCCAACATCCCCACTAACTGCAGCTTTGGACAGCCACCAATTTAGATATGTGAAATGAGTAAAAGCAGGAAGGTGGGACATCCAGTGGGGGGGGGGGGTGCTCTTACCAACAACAAACCAAAGGATTTCAAAGAGATCTATCCTGATTCTGGGCTGAAACACCAGCAGCTTCCCAATATTACTTAGGACAGGTGACAAGTGACAGATGACAAAAAAAATCGCTCCACATTAGGACATGAGAAATAAGTCGAGGAGCGGACTGTCATATTTATGACGGAAGTGCTGTGAGTCTTTCCTTCGACGTGAGAAGAACACGGCCAGCAGCACCGTGGAGGAGGGCGGCCAGCTGAATGGCAGGTGTAAATATAACGCGGAGCTTCTGCCCTTTATGGGGGCGTCCCTTATTTCATGTCTGTCCACGGCCACTTATCTTCCATTGACCTTTTTCACCGATGGCCTTTCCAGCACTGGGCCAACGGTTCAGCAACTTCAAAAGGAGGACAAGCCCTTTGTGTTCCAACTCTCTTATTGAAACTACGTGTCAGCCAGGGATGGTCATCCCGCTATCTGAATGGACAATGACCGGAGAGCCTGTAGAGGACAGATCACAGCCTGCTCCCCATGCAATCAATAGTCCCTCAAAACTACTCAATAAAGAGTAATTGCTAAATTGATTCGAAATCAACTCTATATGGTGTTAAACATTATTTTGCTTAGTTATTAGCACGTGTCAGGGATGTTTTTAATCCATACGATTAGCCTTAAATATGAGACACCACATATCAAAAAGCTTACCATAGAAGGGTCCTATCACTTACGAAGCACCGTGACTCACTCTGGAGCGTACATTCAGCCACGGGAACAAGTGGCAAGGTGTCAGAATCATAACAGAATGCCACGGCGCTGAGAAAGAATTACTTTTTCTGGCCTGTCCAAGCTGTGCGAGGTCAGGAAAGTCTCGGAATATGAGGAAGATCAAAACCTATTTATGAAGGCAGAATCTGTGCTCATTACCCCGAAGAAGCACAGCAATCAGCCAGGAGTGTCTGAGTACTTACGGGAGAGGCTAGAAGCTAGGCAGGGAGTACGGAGAGTTACAAAGGCCAAAAAGGTTTTAAAGTGCAGTTTTCCAAAGTCAAACAGACTATGGTGTGGCAGCAAGCTTGACAAATGAGAGAAAAAGAGTAGGAGGATGACAGAGAGAGAGGAAGGAGGTTCAAACAAACAGAGAGCTGGGGTGACAAGGATGGCTAGGGATGAAAGAGGTGGATGGAAAGAGAACAAAAAGCGACTATTTTGACTTTTGTCTCAAAGTCAAAGAAAATGGGAAATAAAAAGGCATCCATCTTTCTGACAGTGGGACGCCGTCGATATGATACATGCTGGGGGGGGGAACGGGGGAACACCAAGCAGGATGATGGGGTACGGTGGGGGTGGCGGTGATGGAACAAGCCGTCCTGAACCTGCAGGGAAGCTCCCGAGATCGGACACGGCCCAGGGTGCGAGCCGGCCGAGCTCTATCCGCCCTCACGAGGGGCCAAAGTGTCCTTCTCCACTTCCCAGAGCTGACAGTCAAAAACTGTACATTTTGCTAAGCCTGGGGGGGTCCATGGTACATTACAGACCACTATAAAGCGCTGGGCCCCATGAGCCGCCAGGGTCTCCATGCCTCTGTGAGGCCCCCCCGCCTCTGTCACAAGGCACAACCCTGATAGACTCCAGCCGTCTGCTTGGCTACATGAGTACGGCTAACCCCGAAGCGCCAGGCTGCCCGCGGCATTCGCTAGCTGCTCCACGCTCAGCGGCACCGAGCAGGACTGGCCTGTGGCTCTCTTAGTGTCGGGGATGGAGGAGATTAATGTGCTCACATTGCCAGAAGAATCCTGGGCCCCACCAAGAATGTACTGGAGCCCCAGAAGCTCAAACAGGACTCCAGACGGCAACCTGAAATGACAGCCTCAGTCTGGCTGCCCATCCCACACCCCTGTCTGTTTTACATCTTACCGATTTCCCCAGAGAAATCAGTGCACTTCAGCAACACAACAGAGCTACTGTCCCTCGCTAGCAGAGGAATGGTCTCTTTTTACTCTAAACGAATGAAATAAACCTACTTGATTTTCAACTGAGTATTTAATGGATTGCTGGCAGCACTAATTGAGAACCGTAATTAGTTCTAAGATGAGTAATTCTACTTTCTTGTGAAAGTCTGCTACTTCAAACTCCGTGCAAGACTTGCCGCATATCTAATTATTTTTAGGACCCATATTTCACTGTAAAATGTCCTGTTCTTATTACTATAGAAAATTACAGCAGCTGAAGTGGTATATTAAACAGGAATAACGTGATGCTGAAATCCATCCATCCATTCATTCATCCATCATAGACAGTATAGGGCACGAGGTAGAGATTCAGCCTGGACTGGATACCATAGGGCACATACACGCATATACTTACCAGTCAAAAGTATGGACACGCCAAACCGCCTACAAAGGAAAGCAAGTGTGTTGTATCACGTGACCTGGCCGCCTGAACTAAACACAGCAGAAATAGTTTAGGAGGAGCTTGATCAGAGAGTGAAGGAAAAGCGGCCAATAAGAGCTCAGCATTTATGTGGGACCTCCTTCAGGACAGCTGGAGACGCATCCCAGGAGGCCACCTCATGAAGCAGGCCAAAGAGGAGAAAGTAGGGTTAGAAAGGTCTCTAGAGCAACTGTGGTTAAGGGCCTAGCTCAAATGCCCAATGGTGGCATCACTCTGCCAACCCAAAACCCACAGAGGTGCCCCCCCCCCAACATTTTTTTTTTGTTTAATACTGTTTTAGTCAGTGCATAATTCAAATAAACCGACACAGCCCTCTGCAGGGGGAAATATGCAGAGATGAGGTGGGATTCAAACTCAACCCTGGAGGTGCATCGCACATCCTGATATGCCGCAGAGCTGATGAATGCTCACAATATCTTTAGAAAGCAGAGATTTGTCATTAGACTGGTGTAGCAGAATGCCCGAGACCACCTCCCACGTCCTTTGGAAAGCACACAGAGATGTGGGTGGCTTTGCGTATCAAAGTTGAGCGCAGAGCTGACGTCTTTGCAGGTATAGCTGTACATTTGTACCTCCGGGATTCAAGATTGGATCAAAAATTCATCAGACATTCTGAAGTTATGACAGCTGCCTCAAAAAAAAAAAAATCAATGCACAATGCATGTTAGACAAAAAAGAGCGCTTTAAGAAGACCAGAAGAAATATACATTGGAAAAAGCCATCCTCTGTGCTGGGCATGTTTGCTTTAGGGTGCAAAATGTCTGTCGATATAAAAAGACATGAGAACAAAGCTGAAGATTTCCTTTCAAACAAAACTCACAAAAGAGCGTCGTCCAGTCAAACAGGTATCACTAGGTCATTCGCCCCCAAAGAAACTCTGCTTTATCTGGGCAGCATGTGTCTGACTACTGCAATGCTCCCCTTCAGAGTCCAAAGAGACACAGACAGGACACTAGTCACTCTTTGTATTCTACTGATTTGGGCTCTACAAAGCATTTTTAAACAACAATAAACATTCAAAAGACATTTAACTAATTTAGGATTTAATTTCCCTCGACTGTGGAAGAAATATCTGAAATTCTACATTATCGACCTTGACTCTGCTATGGAAAAATGTTGCGGAGGTGGGGGCCCTTACAGTTATGAAAGCGAATAAAAATTATACTTCTGCAGACCTGACAGCTTCACCTTTGCATTTTGGCACATAATGCTAAAGAAAACAACAAGAAAAAGGAAAAGTTCGGTTATTTCAATAAAGCAATATCTATAACATGAAAAAAGAAATTGTACTATCTTTCAGGGTTACGTGTGACTGAACATACATTACTGTCATACAGGCATCCGGATTTCAAGACACTGGAATGTTCCATCAACGCCGAATTCAATAAATTCTAAATTTCTGTCGACAAAAACCATAAACATGGAGTGTAATTTAAATAAAACGAATAACACTTTGTGTGTTTCAACAGAATTTAAAATGTAACCAAGATGCTACTAAATTACTCTTCTAGAAAATTCTATTTGGCTTAAATTCACAATCAGGCCTGCAATAAATCTACAATCTGAGAGAAGGTATACTCAGGGGCCAGTTTATTAGTTACACCTGCTTGCAAAGTCTACCTCCAAACAACCAATCAAATGGCTGAAACATCATACACACAGCGCACAGATAGGGTCAGGGGTCACTCCCTGGGTGACTAAGCATTAGAGCAGCTTAGACACTCGATCCCTGCCAAAATAACGCCACTTTCCTGTGATTTTCACACACTGCACTGTCTAGAGATTAAGGGAATGGTGCAAAGGGAAAAAAAATAGTTAATGGAATTTCTGGGGCGAACACCTCGTCTAAGAGAGTGGTCAGAGGAGAACGGCATCGTTGCAGCGAACGCAAAGGCCACTAGTTGTAAGATAACTGCCTGGCACAACAGTGGGGTGCAGAAAGGCTTCACTACACACAAGGTGAATCATTCCCGAGGGAACTCAGAGGTAGTACTGCTTAGGAGTCCCAATTGCAGTGCCTGCTAAGAGTATCAAAGAAATAGATTGTGAAGTCGGTTTTATTAAAAAAACATTTAACAAATGTTGTTTATTTAGCAAATGCTTTTACTTTTTTAATGGACATTTTTGAGAAAGCAGGGGCAGCCAGTCCGTGGAGCAATCGGAGGATAAGTGCCTTGCGGAGGAGACCAACAGTGACATCACTCTGCCTATTTGGGATTCGAACCAATGACCTTCTGATCACAGACACAGCACCCTAACCCACTCAGGCACACAGTGCCCCCCCCCATGATATAAATATTACTCCAGGTTACTCCACCTCATTCTGGTCTGCTCATTCTCTCAGTCCATTAATTCAATAGAACCCCCCCCCCCCCCATAGCATTAGAGCCTGACCTTTTCGGGGGGGGGAAAAAAACAGTCTAATCCTCCCGCGATGGCCTAATTGTTTCATAAGCACCCCCACTTGACCCGTTTGTGCTTACAGGGGGATGACATCACCAGCGATACAGATCTAAACACAAAAATAAAACCAAATCAGTCACCCAACAATCTCTCTCCTTCCCCACAGAAAGAAAAAATGTAAATTAATTTACTGCTCTCCTACAGATATACCAATTCTTCCACCCACTACAATTAGCATTTTTTAATTCCCACAAATTACACTGCCTTTATCTGTGTTTTAATTACATAGAGCTTCACGGGACACAGAAACAAGGAAGTGATCACTGCCCCCCCCCTTCTCTGCCGGTGACTCCGACCGGTGACACCCGGCGCCTGGACGGTGCTGATAAGGCAGGGAGGCAGCGCCGGAGCCCCCCATGGACAGGCGGGCGGCCCCGTGACAGAGTGACGACTCAATAGCAGCATCTCTCAGACATTTTCAGCAGCTCCTCTTCTCCTCACAACATCCGTCACAAATCAAAACATCTTGGCATCTGGTTCCCCCTGGAGCACATGCCGCCACAGAAACCAGCCACATCCTCTCTGCCTTACGGTTACAGGTCTATATAATCCATAGGAACCTCCGGATTTATGAAATAATGATAATAATAATAATTATAATAATAATAATAATAATAATAATAATAGTAATTCCTCTCTTGACCAGTAGAGGGCTGTGCTGTACAATATATTACTCCCACTCACAATTTAGATTAAACCTACAACATCCTTAAACGATTACATGTTATTGGGAGACACCTTATCCAGCATTCATTAGCACTATACTACCTAAATAATGATACTGAAACAAACTGTACTTTTGCCAGACGGCACCATTACATACTCTATATGGACAGAGGTATTGGGACACCAGGCCTTTACTATACACCTACAGGAAGTTTAATCACATCCCATTATAAATCCATAGGCATCAATATGGAGCCGGTCCCCCCTTTGCAGCTATAACAGCTGCCAGTCTTCTGGTGAGGCTTTCTACAAGATTTTGAGGGTGTCAGTGGGAATTTTTGCCCATTCATCCAGTAGAACATCTGTGAGGTCAGGCACTGATGTTGGACATGAAGGCCTGGCTCACAATCTCCATTCTGGTTCATCCCAAAGGTGTTGGATGGGGTTGAGGTCAGGACTGTGTGTCAAGTTCTTCCACACCATACTCACCCAATAATACCACTTATAGTTGACTGTGGAATATCTAACAGGGAAGAAATTTCACAAACTGACTTATTGTAAAGGTGGAGTCCCATGACAGTACCACGCTTGAATTCAGCGAGCTCATCAGAATGATCCATTCTTTCACAAATGTTTGTAAACCTGACTGCATGGCAAGGTGCTTGATTTTATACACCTGTGGCAATGGGTCTGAATGAAACACCTGAAATCAATGATTAAGAGGTGTTGCGTCCCAAAACTGTTGTCCAAATGTGTTGTTGTATAAATAAATCAAATTGATTTGGGTTGTGAAATGTTCTGAAAAAGTAACTCAATACCTTGATCCCTGTACTTCCACATAAACACAGCAGGTGTACGAGTAATTTTTTTTTAATATCAGATACAGTAACATGGTTTGTTGTCGTCACAGGCAGCTGCTGGATATTTTACTTACACATATCATACTGTTTCTGGCCACATGCCCTTAGCCTTGGTCATATAATGAGAAAGGTTCTGACTGTGGGCTTCTGGCCATTATTCCCTTGCACACTATAAATGGTGTCTACAGCAATGTCCCTGTTTGTAATCCCCCTGCTGACGCTGTCATTCACCGCCAATCTACTGACCAGGCCCAAATGCTGTGTGGGGTGTCGGATTACCGTATTCTTTATATAAAATTCACACCCCAAAGTTACCACTGCAGCCTGTTCTATGAAGACACTAAAATTTATCTAATGAGACTGTTAACTGAATTTTATTTTAGTATTATTTGATTTAAAAAGAAGGCAGAAAAAATGGGCAAAATGTTTTTTGACTGTGTGACTAAAACTTAATGATTGTTTAATTACTGGACACTTGGCAATCTGGTAAGCTTAACTGCCTGTTATATTACACCACACATGGAAGAACCTCTCCTTTAACACCACTAAAAACCAGTAGAACGTGTATGAACGTCATCAGAAAAACACACACCCTATAAATCGGGTTCGTCTTTCATGTTTCCGCTTGCTCTTCAGCATTAGCTGTATGACATACCAGGCAGGTCACATGACCTGAGGTCCTGCCTGGCCCTGTCCTCGGGTGTCCCACACTCCTGAAACATGCTCAGCTCGGACATTTTCTTGGCCGTTTGCCTCTGCGCAGTTCATACGTGACATGCAGGCCAGCTGATAACGAGCGGGCCGCGGGGAACGCTGTAACGTAAGCCAAAGCGCAGTTGTTCGTGTCTTTGCCTCAAGTAGCAGAACGGCAGCTCTTAAGAGGATGAGAAGGGGCAGCAAACAAAAAGGAAAACAAAAATTACAAATTCAAAAGCAGGTGCTGCACACGGAGATCTTTGCACATAAGAAAAATGGACTCGGCGAGTTCATTGTGGATGCTTTCACAGCATTCAAGTCAAAATTCACAGCAATAGTACTAAGGTGTAAATACTGTACTATTCTTCATACTGAAAACCTGGAGACAAAGCCCCCAAAAATCCTTGGGGCAGAAGAGTCATGGGGGCAAGAGACCAAGTGTTCCACGTGTGACGTTTATCCCTATACCCCTGCGATTAGGACACGGGGGGTGGGGGGTGAAGATGGGTGGGAGGGCAATATGGTCAGCACTATTCTGAGTGTAACCAACTCCTCGCATTCCAGTTGTAACCTGATCCCACGGACATGGAACTGGCCAGAGGAGATTTCCTCCCGTTCTGGGAGTTGGCTTGACAGCTGTAGGGAAGTAGACTACTGGTCACACCCAGGACGACAGCATACGAGTGACAGTCACCTTGTCTTTGATCCTCCTACACAATCTGAAGACCAGTCCGCCTTACCATGGCTGAGATTAAAAATCCAGGCAAATATCTGGCTAAGTTATAGCTTTTTGCGTAAGCATGGAAACTATATTACCTATAATAAAAACAATCATTATGTACTACACAGTGGCATTTACGTGTAGTTCTTGTGTATCGCTTTTGTAATTGTAACAAGTATTAGTAAGCTGAATCTGAAGGTCATTTGAAAATGTCAACATTTTTCTCTCAAACGTCGGCTACAGACTGGACACGCTTGTATGAGCGGCAGAGCAGTAACGTCACTCTGAGCTTCTAACACAAGCCAAACACAGGTCTAACTTAATCTCTTCCCCTAAGTTCAACAGTGGTATATATACAAGAAATGCCCTTTTGTTTTTGACCGCTTCAATTAATTTAGGCAAGTTATTTTGTGCCAGGAAAGGAAAGCTGTTAAGTGTTATTTGGGATGAGGGTAAAATTTCTCAGCTCGTAGAAGAGACACTGTATCGAAGAGAACAAAGAATGTAGACAGTGATCGAGAACTTTCACCTATCTTTACCGATCAGATCTCACAGCAGATGCATCGACTGATGCATGGTATAGAGGTGTTAAAATCATTAAAAGATTAGAAGCCAATTATAGCACTGGGTTAACTTGCAAATGTATCACTTATCGTCTGAAAAGTATGTAGCTGATTCCTCTGCCTTTTTGGCACATCCAAAAAATTCACAATGAGTAATACTTTAATTTACGAACAAACATGTAAGCTTTGAAAATCGGCATAAAATACAAAGGATGAGAAAAATCTGTAACCCCTTACAATCTTCTGAAAAGTGTGTCTCAATAATTCAATAACCGTAAAGATTTTCTCATGTGTATCTGCAGAATAATCCTTCTGATAGCATAAAAAAATGAGTTTAAATGCCTCAAGCGTAAACATCAGAGAAAATAAGCGAATAATATTAGAAATAATCAATCAGCTGAAAGATAACAAATGTGATCAGAATATTCTCATAAATATATAATATGCACACAAATGTACACACACTCACCGAACTGACAAATTACCAGTAGAATATGCATATGCCTGCAAGACCCTGTAGGATCATGAGTAATAAAATCAACGAAATGTTAAATGAGATTTCCTGCCTCATATATAAGTAATAGACTATATATAACAATTCAAAATACATAACTATCGACAAACCAAAATTAAACATCAACAATATTAACATATCAAAAACAACCATCCAAAGGACAAAACAACAAACTTATTTCACAATTCCAGGTGCAATAGGACAAGCATCCCTCCTTAACTGTTGCAGACTCACAGGATGACCAGTTGTTGACATGCCAAGGATCAAGCACATATTGTTAATGGCTACGTGGCTGAACCCAAAGCACTCTGCGCATTTCCTGTCTGGCTGGTCACCCTTTTAGTGCAACCGCAAGAGCTGCAGTGAACTGCAGCAGCGCCTTTACAGCAAAGCTTTCACCGGTATGTAAAACCCATTTTACGCATTGCTAATGTGCCAGGAAACATATTTCCTTTCTCTAGTTTTTTTCTTGGTCTGTATGCAGAAAATCAACAAAAAATGGGCTAAATTCAGGGGCCAAATGCACACCTGGATACTTCTGGCAGCTTTTACTCTGTGTCTTCATTCATGGTATTTTGAGGTCTGAAGGTACCTTTTTCTATAAACTGGTGTCTAAATTAAAGGTTATACACCCATAAGGCACAAAGCTGTAGAAGAAGACCTAACCTTCCCCTACAAATGGCATGTATATGAACGTTTACAACTTCTACAGAACCAACTATAAAATGAGATGGTGTCTCCTCTTGTACTCTAAAAACACGCAGGTAGGAGAACCGGCATCACTAACCTACCCAGAGTGTCTTACTGCGTGTGTATGAGCCCTGTGATGGACTGGCATCCTGTGCAGGGTGTCCCATGCCAAGGATTACCAACCCCCCAGTCCAGTTTTCTGGCAGGTCATGGAATACTGAGGGTTTTAAGGAAGGGTTGATTAATTCCCAAAAATCAACTATTTACAAGCAATACCTTCTGTTTTTAGGATCCGTGACATTTGCAGTTCTGATGGTGGATAAGAAAAATTATCACCAAAATTTAGAACAACATTCCCGCTAAGAATTTTTCATTATAGGAAGTTCCAGAACCTGGTCAGAACCATCACTTTCAATTTCATACGAAACTCCACCATAACCACAAAACAATGGACGATGAAAAGTCATTTTGCTAGTTGCTTGTTACTTATGCGGGGGGGGGGGGGGTTCCATCGTAGTCAAAACAGAACACATCCTTTCATTTATTTTTCATTTATATGACCCATGGCATGTTTATAATTCTTATTAAATCTGGCCAGCAGATCGATCTTTTGTTTTCCACAGAAAAAAACAATGTCACGTTATCTCGCTAATAAGCGTTGGCAAGTTTCACCACTGGCGCCGACGATATTAGACACAAGTATATTGGTTATTGATCGAATTTTCTGATGCAGAAATATGGAGATACAGGCAAACATGTATTAACTGATGCATCAAATGTAATAAAATAATTCCATCTGCTCAATTTTTGCTCCAATGCTTGTGGTCAGCAAGTTATCACTGTAAACCCCCCCCCAGTAGTTTGTGTTTGAACGAAAACTACCTGATTTTGGACACAGCTCTATTCTGGAGTAGGGACTAAAAAAGGGATCCAGAACTGCCTCCAAGGAACTGGGTTCTGGCGGTGTGAACAAGACAAAAGTTCCTGGTTCTGGAATAAAGTTCCTGCGGTATGAAAGTGCCTAATAATATGTAAACAGAGACAGGGTGTGGTACAGCAGCCCCTGTCGCTTTACGCCTTTAGGGTCACAGGTCCAAGGCTGGGTGGCGCATTCGCGGTATGTGCATGTAACATTTTATAAAATAATATTTTACTATAAAAGTAGTAAAATATATTACTATATAGTAATATTCTTCAACATTAATTGCATTCAGCTCAGGTACTGTAATGCTGCTATTCTGCTGACATTGACAGAACCTTCAAGACGTAAAATACGGAAATAACGTTACATTAATCTTGTTAGCTGCGGTCATCAGGTGCGTGACTTAGCTAATGCTGTCCTGGAGGAGCGGTTCTGGAGGACAGATGGATGGGACACCTTATGGATTTTGCTGCGTTACCTGTGAAGTGGTGCTGCTTGGTGGCGACCCGGTTGGTTCCCTGGACGGTGCAGCAGAGCTGCAGCATGGCCAGCATGGTGGCGATCATCACCACGCTCTGCATCAGGAGCGTCAGCTCAAACTGCTTTCCGATCCTGAGGGCACAAGGACAGCACGCGGTCACGAGCGCTCAGAGACGCACGCCCACGGGATACAATCACCATGAACCGGAGTGACGCCGTCAGGCTGACATTTCCAGTCAGTTCCACATTAAACTGAACTTAGTCTTAAGCTAATCATGCAGAGAGAAAAATTCTCCCCCAAGGAAGTGCAGGAATAATAAAAATTGCAAATTGAGAGTAATGCAAAAATTTGTATTGAAGGTAATGTGCTGTTAAGGCGTTTTTCCTGAATTCCAGTGAAGACGGGTAACCAAGCCGACTGACTGACAGTTGTAATGCAACGATACTGTAATATAAAAACAACGGCTGCAAAAATGTAGTCATGTTATGTCTGCCATAATAGAAAGTTTAATAACCTCCTCCTTCCTACTGTCTAATTAAAAAGCACAGCTTCAGGAGATTTTCCAAACGCAGATTGACAACATAACATCTTCACTTTCAACATAGCCTCAAACTGTGGCATTTACTTGGGATTTGTCTAAATTCCCCTTATCCCACTCTGAAGGAGGGGAAGAATTTGGCCTGCTTTTCAACCGTTTATCCACCATGTCACTGTGCGAAGACAGGGCCTCTAGCAGGGCCCACTGGGGGTGGTCTGTGGGTCAGCAGAAGGTTGTTGGTTCAAGTCCCATTCTTGGCAAGAATGGTTACATCACTGTTGGGCTCTTAAACAAAACCCTTAATTCCTGGAAAAAATGCCCCTGGGGTGCCAGATAAACGTCCAACCCTGTGCTTTAACCTCAAGCTCCTCTCTTTCCAGACAAAACAATGGAGACTCTTACTCATAAAGCAAACAGACACCTTGATAAGGTGCAGCTCTATTCCTGGGGCCCTGATACTCATTTCACTGTAACTTCAGAACATTCAAAATGGAATTACTAAATGTGTTGGTCCTACATCTAGCTCTACAGAGCTCTGGGGAACTTCTTTCTGGTACATTTCATGAAAGGAGATCGCTGGCTTACTGTGTCCCTTTCACAATGATCTCCTTCCTGCTTTTATCTCTGCAGCCATTAGCTAACACACTTTTCCGTCACCTTGTTTGTTGATACACATCGTATCTTCATTCAGACTGAAATGACTAAGTTCTACTGACATGGCTATGGCAGTTCATAGCACCACACTTGAGGCTCATTCCATCAACACACACACACACACACACACACACACACACACACACACAGGTTTGTCATTATATCTTTGTGTTTCTATAGGGAAAACTCTAATCCCAACATAAAGACCTGAACCCCTACCCAGTCCTAACATTAACCATAAGTAACCAAAGAAAATCTAAGACTTTTGGCATTTTTCCAAATTAGTCTACAGGAAGTTTGGAGCAGCACAAATATAACCAGGACTTGATAAATGGATACTTTGTCAAATGTTAGTTTTTTTTTCTGGTTTAATTGCATGATTCAGCAATTGAATATGTCGCAGGGTGGGAAGGCAATAAACGCAACATCAAAAACTATGTATTATCTAGCACTTTGGTGGTGTAATTGCTGAGTGAAGACACACCAGCGCACAAGTATAAATGCTCACAACGGCGTAGGCCACACGCGTAAGTCACGACGCAGGCTTGATGCAGAAGTGTAAATCAGCCTTTACTCTCTTCTCTCTAGGCCTGCCACAATAATTACATTATCTGTGTGGTATGGATGTTATAAAAATAAATTAGAATTTTACTAAAACTAACCAAGCACTATATCCTTAGAATACGCATGTCAGGGTTATAATTGTCAATGACAACATTCCCATAAACAGAACTTAAAAGCTACAACTAACCGACAACCATAAATATTGGTTCCACAACCTTCTGAGGTTTAATAAAAGCAAATGTTTATAAATACTATTTAGCTGAAGTAATGATTTATCTTTGGGCCTCAAGTGCATTGAACTTGAACCACAGAAATACCCAACATACATCACTACATTGCGACTTTCCAGCAAAGCGTTACAACTTTACATCCGTCCATAGAAATAAAACTATCAAAATCTAAAGTAGAGTATGTAACAACTAAATTAACATCTTTAAACCATGCCTGAAAGTAAACTAGATTTCAAAAGATAATAAAAAATAATATAAAAACTAAAATTTAAAAAAAATCTAAGAAATAATAATACTAACGCGAAAACATACATGGGTATATGAGGCTGCAGTACAAACGTATTTTATTTAGTTTGTAGCCATCTGGGAATCTGTATAATCCTGTAGCGATGAATTATATAAATGCCAATATTTCTGGACTTTCTCAATCAATCATTCTTCAAAGCTACTATCCATTTTTGTTAACATTCTGATCATGGGGGGTTGAAAAGGTGTCTATATACACAATCTTTGGTCTGACTTATTTCTGACTTCCTGCTACCCTTCCCCTGGCTAATGACCGATCGAGGTTTGTTTGCGTCCTCAGCGGAGCTTCCTCAAGACTGTGTTGGCACCATATTGCCTGTAAAGGAACAAATGACTCTGTGTAACCCTGTGCCAAATGTTAAATATATAATGTTAACAGAGCCTGAGAGTCCATTTATCTATGTTTTTAATTTATGTTTTATTTATTTAGGATATTTACATTTTTCCTATTCAAACATCTGAATATGTGGTGCACTTGCATTATTGTGCTATACACTATATTATGATTACACGAGTGGCATAAAATGATCTTAAAATGACAATAATATTGTTTATCGCAGTTACTCCCGGGACAGCATAATGCCCAACAGAAGTAGTTACTGTGACAGGCCTACCCGCAGCCCCGACCTTGCTCACCAGAAGAAGATTCGGAGGATGTTGGCAATGAGCAGCACCAAACAGACACGTGTGGAGAAACCTTCTGTATTGCTAGTCTTCTGGATCTCCAGATACTGTGGGATGTATGGTACCATGCCGCCAAACACCATTACGCAGGACGCCACCCAGGACAGGAGGGGCCATGACCTCCCCAGGTCCTCTTTCATTTCCACTTCCATGTCCATCCTCAGCAACGAGAAGCCATCATCCCAGGTGCCCTGGACACAGAAGAAGAGCAACCCGTGAGCTTGGTAAACTTGAAAACAGCATGCAAAATGTCAGCTACTTGCATGTTGGCTACTAAAGAAATTATGAACGACAGACGAATAAGGAAATGAGGCTTGCCAGCTAATCTTTGATGTTTCCTGCAGATTAACTGCAAGACCTCAGTGGGATCTCATAACCACAACTTCTTAATAGTTTGTGTCTAGATTTCATGATAACGACGCTCCCTGTTATCTTCAGATAAAAGCTGATTAACACACGTCACAGGATCACCGAGAAGCAAACACTCTAATGAGCAACAAGTATCTAATGGCACATCACATGTCAGAAAGCTGTGGCGTAAACACAGCCTGGTCAAAGAAGCCAGCTAAGAACCGCACATATTGCTATAACTAGAGTGATATTTTAAGTAAAAAATGTAAAACCTCTCAATTAAAACAAAATCCAAGGTAGAGCTTTTAAAACTGACAAAGACAAAGGGAGGATAATAATACAAAATTGCAACATAACAGGATTCAATCAAAAAGGTAAAACCTTCCATTTCATATTTATTCTTATTGCTTTTTGCTTCTAGGAGAATCCCTGTAGGAAGAGAAACTGGTGTTTCCCAGTTACACTTTTTCATTAGGGACTAATTTTCATGTGACGAGGAAAAAATAGAACAGAGAAGAGGATCTGTGAAAGCGACAGAGAAGTCGACGTGCGTCTTCCTCATTCTGAAAGCGCCAGTCACAATTGCTGTGTCCCAGCCGAGGGGGTGAAGTAATTATTGAGCAAGACAGTAGCTGATGTTTTTTTTAATACCTGATCCAGTTTATTGTTCACCATACCTTCACCTCTGCTCATAGCTCCTTTGTGACAAGCCTCATACCTGCAGCTCTGCTGTAAACCCTCACTCCCTCTGCACTTTTGTCTGTTCATAGCACCACTGTAAATTTGATTGGGTCAACGTTTTAGGGAGCTAAAACAACACAATACATATAAAAGGAGCTATATCAATGCAATCCATTTCATTATCAATTATCAACAGAAGCAAGCTCATTAACAATTATCAATACAAGCAATCCCATTATTGGTTATCAATACAAACATGCTCACACTCTCCCTTGTCTTTGCCTCTCAGCAAATGTGATTCATGCCATTGTTGCAGTGGGGTTATAATTTTGACTTTTCTCCAATCAGGAATCTGTCAAAATGACAGAACACTCGTTTTCTTTTTACAACAGTCATGTTCTTCAAACGAGCATTTAAAATTTCAGGCCGTTTATTGCTTAGAAAAGCCTTTTAATGGAATCTAATTTTTTAAAAGGACAGAACTTTGACTGAAAGGAATTCCTCCTTGATGTGGACCACAGATTTCACTCTTTCATGCCATTCACATCAGTAAACTTTCTGCTTTAAAAAAAACAAAAACAAAACATTTTTCCCCAAATGTGAATTTATGATGTTTACTTAAATGCATGTATTATGTAGTAGGCCTATATCTACATTGATCAGCCATAACATTAAAACCACTGGCAGGTGGCTGTATAACCACAGACAGACTGGTCAGAGTGTCCATGCTGACCCCTGTCCACCAGCAAAAGCACCTACAATGGGCATGTGAGCTTCAGAACTGGACCATGGGGCAATGGAAGAAGGTGGTCTGGTCTGATTGGTCGCATTGAATGTTACATCATGTGGACGGCCAGGTGCGTGTGTATC
>JAODJU010000018.1:24206046-24224405 GCA_026776725.1 Gnathonemus echidnorhynchus
TTCTGCTGGGAAACCTTGGGTCCTGACATTCATGCAGATGTTACATTGACATGTACCGCCTACCTAAACATTGTTGCTGACAAGGTTTACCCCTTCGTGACAACGGTATTCCCCCACGGCAGTTTTTCAGGAATGGTTTGAGGAACATGAAAAAGATTTCAAGGTGTTGACTTGGCCTCAAAATTCCCTACATCTCAATCTGATCAAGGATCTGTGGGTTGTGCTGGACAAACACGTGCGATCCATGGAAGCCCAACCTCATAACTTACAAGACTTAAAGGATCTGCTGCTAATGTTTTGATGCCAGAGACCAAAGGACATCTTCAGAGGTCTTGTGGAGTTCATGCCTGGACAGGTCAGAGCTGTTCTGGTGGTACGAGGAGACGTACGCACTATTAAGCATGTGGCTTTAATGTTATGGCTGATCGGCATAGATGTTCAAGAGAATGACATGAATAAAGTTAATCAGGAGAAAATTAGGTAAACTCTGAGGTTGCTGCAAGATTACTTGAACCTTTCAAGTAACTGAAACATTGTTTTCTTGTTTAGACACCTACAAATGTAATGCATAAGGAAGACTGCTCTGCGTGTTTCTGGTCAAAATTCTTAATGGTTTAAGATAATGAATGTAGCCAATTCGTGCAACTCAGTTCATGCAGCAGCATTTTTACTTTCAAGATCTGACATGCAGTGTGTTCGAATGGCAGGAATTCCTTAAGTAAACACACTGCGCATGACCTCAGCAGTCGACGAACATTTAAATTCACAGTGCAACAAATACAGTACATGGGTTAAAAATGTTCAACTTTCCACGTGATGATAACTGTCTAGATCTGTCACATCCATAAAATGGCTTCCATTTAACTATGAGTATATCGTAAGATACTGATGATTTGCTCTGAATGACAGCTTTCAAACCCGAAGAATAATTATTTTTACTTAGGTTTATTGAGTATAGCGCGGACCATTCAAATAACCAGAAACTATGATTCGCTAGTTTTGCCTGCGTAGTAATTTATTTCACATGTCTAATAAACAATTAAAGACATGATGCACAAACGCTGCATTCTTTGCACCAGTCTCTAAACTGGGAATACCGCGCCTGAAGGTGTAACGCGGTTTGCCTAGGCAGATTACTCGCAAGAGAAATCACGATTAAAAAGTAATTGCTTATAAAAAGCTCGCCAATAAGAAAAGAATATTCCTTCATATTAAAGGTCCGGCTTTCATCTAAACTAAGAATAACTTTTCACACTTAAGTGACTGATACTTGAAATGACCACCTGCCAGAAACACAGCGCCTGAAAAATACCATTTTGATCTTAAACGATCCAAGACCCAAGACTGATGTAATCTTTTATTGGTTTCATACAACACCTTTTCATTTAGATGTAAGCTTGGCAATTTCTGTTAGTTGACATTATCGACAGTCCAATACAACAGTGCTAAACAATCTTTACAAAACAGTTTGAACAGTCTTTGTTTGCGAATTATGAGCATTCAACAGCTTGTACGATTGTATAAAACTTTTTAGAAAAGAAACTAAACAATCGTTTTTAAGTTTAACTTAAGTACTAAAGCCAGTCTGATAGTACTCAACTCAGTTTAGGAACTAAACCAGCACCATTAACGTTGACTTTCTTATTTTAACGGCGTTTTACTTACCTTAAAACGTTCTCCTGGGTTGTCACTGTTTCGGTCGTACTTTTACTGCACATCGAACATAATATTCTTTTCATGCACCGTCATTGCCTTCATGTGTAACAGATAATAGGAAGTTTTTAAGAAGTGACTCCTATGCCCTGGAGCGCGGACTCATCTGACAACTGCCGCGTCAAAGTGGCAGGCAATTTGCAATGTACAATTTGCAGTTTGCTAAACGCAGCATTCAGGGACTGCATCAGACTCATGGGTCAGCTAAAGCCCATAAACACAATATCACGATGATAGTGATCTGGACGTAATATCACAACTACTAAAATAGGCTACACTATTACCACTTTTTCTAAGCTGCAATAATGCAAACCTAAAATTATATATATATATATATATTTATATACACACGGAGAAGCACGGCAGCCGTACGCAACTAAAATAAAATTGTTAGTTTATTTTGAAATGTTTATTTATTAAAGTATTAAATCATTTGCAAGGAAATTAGGTTCACTTGTTTTTTAAGCTTAACGAAATGTGATTAAATTTCAACGCAAGTAATATTTTATATGGAATATGGAAAAGGTGAAAGAATAAGCAGGATGCATATGCAGATAAATTAATATAAAACCGAAAAAAAAAATAGTTTTCAAAAAGACTACAAATTGCAAATTATTCGCTTCCAAACTCATTACGAATAATATCGCGATACCTTGAAGTGTCTCGTGGAAAGGGCTGAACTTCAGCCTTGCGCAACAACTGCACCGTAGAGAAGCGCAATCCTCATTGCCCGTGACTGCCTCCTGCTTGTGTTCAGTAGGCATGTGGTGTGCACAATGTAAAGAGGAAGTGGAATTTAGGAGTTGTTAAATTGGAACGCATTTGCCCCAGAACAACCTTTCATTAATTGCTTCAGCCTTAACAAAAGTCAGGATACGCGCAGGACTACAACAAAGTTGTTAAGCCTTTAGATAATTATCAAAGGCAGCTTGACTGACTACATCCTTAGTCGAAGTCGCAGGCGGCAAACTCTATGCACAAGCCCCGCGGAGTGCAGACTGTGGGTTAGTACTGATACTGATCTGTCACTGCCATGTCGAGATTAAGTGCAGCCGCACTCGCACATTTGACTGAAAAATTAGGTTAAAAATAGCTAAACTGAGATGGTACAATTGAATGCTTAGACGATGGGGCTGCCTGGTCCTTCTGCTATGGCTGAGGGCATTATATCACAAAGTAGCCTGCATCCTGTGCGACTGGAGACTATGACCTGGACTGTACACATTAAAATGAAAAAAATATGTTACGCTTGGCCAGCATGGTGGTGAAGGGATTAACACTATTGTCTCCCGCCTTTGAGACCTGGACATTTGAATGGTCAGGTTTCAGGAACATGAAAATGGGAGGCGTATCTGCAGAACATGGTCACCTTTACTGAAGTATTAATAAATAAAAAAAAGTTTAATGGGGACAAAAAGGAGCCTCTTTCTGACCATCTCTGGGGGTGAAATCACACAAGTAGGATATTTTAACATCAGGCTGAAAGTTTTATCTGCTCAAGTTACTGAAGAATTACTGTTGTTTTTCAGAAACTCTTCATGCTCTGCACTGTCTCGCCTAAGGTGTGCAATCAAATTTGTCATGTTGAAATGTATATTTGTAGATCCTCCTCGTGAAATACTAACAGAGCAATGTTTGCAAAGTGCATTTCTAATGACGTTAAAATAATTCCACACAGAACACATTTTTCTAAATGTTTAGTACGCCGGTGTGCAAAGCAATATAGGGTTACCATTTAAGGGGATTATCAGCAGCAAATATCAGCTTTGTAATCATCAGCCGATGGCTGATTGTTGCTGTATTGGCTGAAACCATCGGTGCATCTTTAAATCTTTGGTAATCTTTTGAAACTGGAGACTGTCATCTGGCAATCGTTTAGCCTGCCATTATTCTACAAAAGTAGCAAATGATCTGTACTGGGAAAATTAATAAAAATAAAAAATATGACAATTTTATGAACCATTGATGGTCTGAGGGAAGATCTGACAAATCGAGTAAAACGCAATATCCTGCATTGCAGTGTAAATATTTTAAAATAATATGGCCAAATCTGCAGGGTAGTGAATATATTAGAGTACAGAGTCTCTGACAGACTCAAATAAGCTTTCAGATCACTATAGTTCTGACAACCTATCGATACAATATTCATGACTTCAATAACAGACTTTATTAGGAATTTAAAGGAATATTTTCATACTATAAAATATTGATGAAAATGTTTAAAAATAAATAAAAATGCAATAAAACTGGAAACAGTGTATCGTGCATGGAAAATGTGATCACTGGACACACAAAAAGGCCCTCAGAACTGAAAGTCAGCTTCAGTCATGTCCACAGCCCAGGCAAACTTGTCTCTCTGAGTTTTGTTATAGATTTTCTCCAAGGGCACATCCATGTTCTTGCACCTGAGAGAAGAGATGGGTAAGCGAGGAGTAAAACAGAAAGCCCTAAAAACAGGAGCATGAGGCTTGCATCCGTGCATGCCAGTTTTAATGCGGAGTCTGCAGACTTGCAACTCACCAGGCAACGCTGATGCGTGGGTCCAGGTAGTTGAGCTTGGACGTGCTCAGGGCTATCTGCTTATTCTCTTCCCTGTCGGTGGCCTGCACCTCCATCCTCAACAACTGCTCCTCACATCGCTGAACCGTCCTCTTCTTCTTCTCCACCACACTCAAAACACACACGGACCATATCGAACTTTAAAAAGGGTATAGCGCCCTCTAGCTCAAACGGGTACCACAGCTTAAAAAAAAAAAACTGCTTCTAGTTCATGATCTTTCACGGCTCCTGTGGTGCAATACCCCCCAAGTGACACTCACGCCAGCAGCTTCATATCGGAGTTCTCCTTGGCTTCCTTCTTCGCCTGCTTCAGCTCACTCTTGGCCTGTTCCAGCTGCTCCTTCCTGCTGTCAATCTGTGAAAGACAAATAATGCAGTAAGTGACACAGGACCTGAAGGTCATACCAAAAAACAGGCAGATTTACAAGCACCACGTCACTTTCAGGATTTATTTTAGGCAGCCATCTGCATGACACCCTCATTCACGGCTTCTGACATTTTTTTTCTCTTTAAGCTTCTTTCTGGATCATTCCACAATACCCACCTCGCCATCTGGCCCTTTTTCTCTACTTTCCGTCTCTGACCAATCTCACCTTGGCCTGCAGATTGGCCATGGACTGTTCAAAAGTCTTTGGCGGCGCCCGCTGGTGGTTGCAGAGAAGTGCAACCGCTCGATTCGCCCTGTTGTAGCAGAGCAGTTTCTGGGCTTGATTGTCTGACGCTGGGAGATTTGTTGGGGGGGGCGGGGGGGGGGGCGGGGTAGTGAGCAAGGCAGAGAGAGAGACAGACAGAATAACTGACAGTCAGAATTGACAGTGTTGCTGCCTCAGGAGCAAAACCCATCAAGAATCAGCATAAGGCGGCCAGAGGAATATAGAGAAAAAAAACAGATTAAGTTTCACCTGAAGGAATGAAACAATGAAAAACTGACTGAAAATTTTTGAAAGCAGCAACTTGAAGCTTCATCACAGTCAGAAGCTGTAAGCCTTCACATTGTACATCTCTCTAGTGGTGTCACAAAAGGGAAGGACCAGTCGTTGCCGTGGGGGACACGACGCTTGGCTCGGATACGCCGATGACGACAACGCGTCAGGCAGAGATGGAAATGTAGCGAGTGGAGGCTGAACAGCCGGTGAAGAGGACAGCGACATCCACGGCACATAATTAGGCCGCGGGAACCTACATAAATCTCGCGCAGGCGTTCGCTGTGCCAAACCTGACTGTGACCTATAGATTAACACACTCATGACAGTTGTTATGCAACCCAAAAAAAGGAAGCTTTACTTCCCATTATAAGCTTACATTTCAATGCATGCCCTTTTCCAGGCAACAGCTCCTACTGGCTTACTGTACTGAGAATTGTATGGATCTTACTGGTTCATACTGGGCATTGTATGCTTCTGATAAGGTGGTATTCCCAAATCACGGTCCCAGGGGCACTGACAGCTGGCTTTAGTTGCTCCGAAGCTCAATTAGCCAGCCCTAACTAAGCTCCTACAAAATGCTTATCTGGCTACTGCATCGACCAGGATTCAGCAAAATGCATTGTGTGCAAATGCACAGGGTAAGCAAAAAATATTTATAAGTTTGCATGCCAACAAAATTACCTACCATAAATTGCCAACAACTGAATAATCTTTTCTAAGTATTTAAAAATATCATTAGCCCACTGCCACGTATTAGATGGCACGTATTTAAAATCTAACAAACGTGTCAATTTATGGCCCATATTTCAACTAACAGTATTCCAACCAAAGAATGTGATGCAGTGCCCTCTGCTGGTCAGTCATTGGAACTTTTCATAGTCTGTAAAAATGCAGTGTTTTTACCCTTTGAAAAGAAAATGAGCAGGTGAATGATAACATACTAGAGGCAATTAGCATTTAGGAAGCCAACTGGCAATACAAATGAGCTACTTGCTTATAAGAGAGCATCATTAAAATTTACTGTGTGTAGAGTCTGTGGCAGGGTGAACCTTAAGGGTCATCTGTCTGGTTAGGTAATAAGCATGGACATACATCCATGATTTCTCCATTTGCCAACTGTTGACTCAGCCATTAACCTAGAATACCTTATGTGGTAACTTGCCTCTTGATGCACATACTTGACATCTACTCCTACCCTGGATTCCAACATATACCATCGCTAGGCGGCATAACAGATTCGTTTGATCGGCGGCAGAGCTGGCTCGGATTCGAGGAACCCGGTTCAGTTACCGGACTTCCTGAATGTCAGACTGCTACTAGGAAAAGGAGATCGGCATTATTAGGTCACATCAGCCGTGGCCTTCATTTGTACAAACATATCATTTTGTCTTTATAGACAGAAAATTGTTTCCCAGACAAATAGTCCTAATTATTGCTTGCAGTCCAACTAAGTGTTTTCTCCACAGTGATACTATTGTCTTATTTGTTTATCAGTATTTACCACTGACTGCTGTATTTATTTGGTACTATGTTCCATAGCAAGTAAGAATCTCATTGCTTTATGTGCACAACCTGATTTTGCACTTGATATATCATATTGGTACATTGTTTTACACAGTTCCCTAATTTAATCTTTATTGTTTTATGTTTGTTACTGATTTTCATTTATGCATTTATTGCCTTTTTTATGTACATTATTCTTTGTTGTATCTTTCTGTCCTGTTTCCACCCAGGGGAATCAATAAAGATCTCATCTTAAAGTAAAACCTTCAGTCTTTTTATGTCCCTTAAGAAGAAAAAAGGGTTAATGTACATTTTTTTTTGTTTACAGAAGATTCTTCACAAGCAGTGATGCACTTGCATGAAGGTGCTCTGCGCAGGCAGAGTGTGTGGACATCACTGGGCAGATGGTCCTGAAACGATGAATGAGGAAGGTACGCCTGACTGTCCCACCTGCGAGTAGGCATGCTGCCACCATGATGTCATCCTTACTCCCAGTTTCATGCATCATTAGCTTGGCTGCAATGCAGGGCAGGACTGCGACAACTACATGCACGCCGCTACAACCCACACGTCTGTGGGGGCATTAAATCGGCATGGCCACACACATGGGCTGGCCCTCCTGCACCCTATAACCCCAACCTCTTACCCCCCCGCCCAACAAAAAAATGGCAGCAGGTAGCATAGAGCAGGCACGTGGCCCCCCCATTGCAAGTCATACCTCTCCCCCTTCGTTTGATCACCTGACCCTTAAGTCTGTGCACAGCCTTGGCAAAGAGGACAAACAGACGTACCTTGGCAAAGTATACTACAGTACAATATGCAGAAAAGGAGTTAAAAATGAGTGTGAGTATTAACAAGCCAGAATGTGCGATACAAACTATTAGCGATGAAGCGGAGACACGGACCGTTTGAGACACAGACCGTTTGAGACACAGACCGTTTGAGACACAGACCGTTTGAGAGCTCTCGTAGCTGCTGCTGCAGGGTGATGGAGGCGTTGTAGGTTCGAAAAACCTTGGCGGTCAACCCAAGCATCAGAGAGCTGAGATGCTTGTTCAGCTCTGAAGTCTGTATGAAGGGGACAGAAAGGGGTCAGAAGTAAAGGTCACGGTGAATCGGTTCACATTTACATATTTATCAGATGCGGTAGAAGCGCAACACCTTACTTTGTCTATTTACTTCAAACTGACTGGAAACTAAATTTTTCCTCAAATGAACAAACTCAGCCCACTGTGCAACGAAGGCGTCAATGAGCGACCCAAGCACTAGATGGCAGTGTGGCACTGGAAACAAACAACATTCCGGTCTCTCCCCACTTGGGGGAAAGAAAGACAACTAAATACCTTTTCCATATTTGTTATTATTATCATTATTTAAAATGAGAAGCGGATTAAAAAGCGTATTACACTTTTTGCGAATCGTTTTCTTGATTTTAATGAACATCTCAAAACGGCAGGCTGGGCGTTGGTTTCTTAGGACTGGGATTTGCATGCATCAACCTTCCTTTGCAGCGTCTAGCTTTAATTACCAGAGGCACTCAGAGGGAGACGAAGAAACGGCAATGGAAATAAATAAAACAAACGCTGGGACAAAGGGCCGTGGCTCTAGCGTGAAATAAGATCCGGGCGCCGGAGCCTTAAAATAAAGTGATCTGAAGGAAACGCAGGCCTCCCAGAAGACCACCTAACGGAGCGGAGGGATTCGGCCTCTTAACGCAGCCTCTGGCGAGAGCTTCCAGCCGCCCTCGGACCCTTTAACGAGACCTGGAATCCCATCACAAAACGGAACGCCGTTTCGTACATTTAATTCGTGGATTACAGACGTGGTACACAAGCCGACGCATTTCTATCCGTCCTGAGGTGCCAAACCGGCACGGCTGCTCACAATCACGCTTTCCGGGGCTGGGAAATATGCCACTGCAAGCAGACAGAGTCCCACGCCTGTGTAGGCCCAAAGGCCCAGCCCTCCATGCCAGCGGTGCATAGGTGCGCATCCCCAGCAAGGTCTCCCCAAAGCCAAGAGTTTGAAAGAGGTCATGGGGAGAGGGTGAATTGGCACATTAGCATACTCTGACTGGCCGTCTCTCTGGCAGTTTCCTGGGACCTGGGTCGGCTCTTATCTGCAGGAGCACATGTCCACTGCGGCACTGAGGCCTCGTGAAACTTTGGATGACCGCACTGGACAGCATGGGCACTGGGTGCCTGCCACCCGGACCAGAGGCAAGGCATTGGGGCCAATCCCCTCCGCTCAAGGTCCCAATGATACCACGGTATCAGAACAGACAGGGAGGAAAGCTACGACCCAGAACCATGGCAATCTGAGATAAGGGTTTTTAAAAGAAAAGCAAACACAAAAAACGACCCCAGGAAAGAACGAGTCCAACAGATGCCTGCGGAGTGCGTTTTACAGCAAGAGAGACGGAAGGTGGGGTACAGTCTGAGGATGCTGGGGTGGGGGTGCCGCTCAGAAGGAAACCTTTCTAAAATCTCTCCATGACATTTAACTCCCTCTGCTGCTCTTAAATAGCAGAGCGGCGGCCTGAGCTGGGGCTGACGTAGAAAAAGCAGACGGGCGAGCGACATTCTGCATCTCTAATCCACCTGTAGGATCCGACTGGGCCAGCAAGGCTGTTTGCTGTGTGCAGATAAACTGATGGGCTTTCCCAGCAAATTCAGAACAAGGGGGCATCGAGCATTCCTGCTGCTAATACCTTCCAGGGGATACAGTAGCCCTGTACCACCAACACCTTCCTGGTGATCCAGTAACCCCTGCACTACCAATGCCTTCCAGGTGATCTGGTAGCCTCTGTACTACCAAAACCTTCTAGATGATTTAGTAGCCTCTGTACTACTAATACTGTCCACACAGTTCCTGAGAGAGAGGTTGTCAGGATCTTAATCATTGACTGTGCCCAAACTACAGATCATTCACAAACTGAAAATGATACACCTCCACTCAGAAACAGACTGGTAACTACTCGCACATTTTACCGGGAGGAGTAGACCAGCGGCTGCTAATTCTGCCACTGCCAGGTGTTGAGGGGCCCCTTGTAGCTGTAACGTGCATGAATGACCCTACATGCGTGACTGATAACATACAAGAGAGCAATGAGGCAAGCGATCCCAAAGTCCTTCACGTAATCCTCACCATGCCGCCTGCCTGATGGTCACATACCAATTCATTAAGAAACTACTGCGGAATTCCCAACAGAGCCGGGCAACAATTCAATGAATGACGGACCCACACCCGTCCCACTGCCCGTCCCACCCCATAATTCCTACTTAATTAGACAAATGGGTCATACATATTAAACAGACTGTGTAAAAATGGCAACGGCAGGAGCAAGATTATGTTCCGCCGTGAGTAAATAACGGGAACTGCATTCCCAGGCGTATTCTCCGTGGAAACCAGTAGGCTCTACCAAATGGTCGACACACATTTAAAGCGGTCCATGTTATTCAGCAAGATTACAAACAAACATGGCTTTCATCATCTATCCATGCGACATCAGCCATTGGTAACATCCAGAACAGGAACCCTGAAAATGCAAAAATTACCATTTTTATTCATTATATTGTTTATGTTTATATTTTTGCTTTAGGAGAATCTCTGCATTTACAGCGATATTCTGGAGTTTCACTGATCAGCTAAAACCACAAATCGTGATGATGGTGAATGCATTCACATTTACATATTTAGCAGACGCGGTTGACTAAGTGACATACAAAGTGAGGCAGGAAGCACATTGCAGACAAACGCGCAGCATACACAAGTTATGTGGCTCACGTTTGAACATCAGACGACACAACAAGCAAAATTACTTATGCTGCGGTGTTTCAACTCTAAAGTCACAGTAACAAAATTTTTAGGCAATTAACAACTGCAGAGAGTAAGTCTTGGGACACTGTGCTGAAACAATAGCAAATTAAACTGGCTCATTTCATCCAAAGTTTGAGTGACGAGAGGTGGAGAATCAAAAGAGCACGATGACCTACATCAGCTACCATGTCTCCCCTTCTTTATCAGATCTTGAGAAGCGAATGAACACTTCAAATAAGCAAACATCAAGGTCCAACGGAGAAGAAAACAGCTTTGAAAACCAGGATAAATCTTTGGGAGAAGCAGATTCTCATTCATGTTTGACTCGTGACAAAATAAAAATAAATAAATAAAAATTGATATGCATGAAGATGCCTTCTAAAAAAATCTATGTGCCACTAAACTTGAGGCTGTCAGACTTGTCAAGCAGCTCCTAACAGCTCTTACTCAATTTCCAGTGACACTGGCAGACAGCACCATCATTTGCTGATACTTCCACCGCAGAGCTACAAGCGCCCGACTCTCTGCAGATGGAGATAACCGATTTGCAAAGCAAACAAGTGACCGATGCCAAACCACGTTGGCATCCAACATGTCCCAAATTACTTCCCCAAAAACCAGCACTGCTTTCTGGCAAAACAGTCCGTTTGGAAGCACTTAAGGTGCGTAAACAGCTACTCTGTGCGACGGGTTGGCACACAACACGGCACGCAACGCTCAGCATCAACAGGCAGCGTGTGGCTACAGCTGTGCGTATGTCTGGCAGCGGCCTCAGTTCGCAAAAGACGGTTTAGTTTGTTAATGCAAGAAGGAAAGTAGGCGACGTTCCTTCCTTCCCTGATGCAATGGAAGTATTCAGTGCATATGTGCAAGTCATCGGAAGGTCTCCCTTTTATCTGACTGAGTTGTTGACAGGAGTGGGCCCCAGGCTAAACACTTTGTGACCCATAATCATCCTGTACTATTTCCATTTATTTCGCAGACACTCTAGTCCATAGTGATGTATTTTCACATCTTTTTGGAGAATTCTGATCAGCCACAAAGATGACGACTCAGTGTTTTTCAAGTGCTCCATAAGCAGTTGATATAAGCCCAAGTGTAGCAGTTTTCAGTGCTGTGGGACACATGTTAATATATCATTATCTTCTGTGTTGTGTGTTTGAATGGAGAAAAGGTTAGCACTCCCCATCACAAACATGGAAGAGGTCCTAGTGACCAGTTAGGTAATTCCGGTCCAGAGAGTAATACTCCAGACTGGGATTTTGTTCCAACCAACCAGTTGAGCATAAAGAATCCAGGTCACAGAGAATACAATTGGTTGGTTGAAACAAAATCCTGGTCTGGAGTATTACTCTCTGGACCCGATTTACCCAACACTGCTAGTGACTGTCAACATACATATGTTTAAGCCACTCTCACTTACGTCATGGCATCTCTAACCAAGTTTTTCAGAGGGCGATGTGAGTCTCAGAGTTAAGAAGTTGTGTCTGTGATCAGAAAGTCACTGGTTCGAATCCCAAGAGCAGACTGATTTCACTGTTGGGCCCTAGTACAAGGCCTTCAACTCCCCAGTTGGTTGTGGGCCTGTCGGACCCTTCATTCTCAATTGAATGTCAATTTGGTTAAATCAAAAAAATATATAAATAAATGATGGCCGGTCACATCTTTTTGAATCAAGGTGAGATGAGCATTTCTACACACACTGTTCAGCACTGCCCGCCTGAATGTTTCTTTATCTGTATGCCAGCTGCCACAGGTCCCTCTCCTGCTCTGCATAATGAAAGGTAAGCGAGCCTATTACTCATTTCGCCATACAGGTTGAAACACTACGAGTCAACGGACATATTACATTAGCATTACATAAGCTTGTGCATGGCGAGAGAGGAATTACCCCCAAACACCTACTAGCTTATATATATAAATATATATTTTTTTTTTCTTCCTTTTTTCTGGAGGGGGGGGTGGTCAAAAACAGCACAGTCATATTTCAGTATAAATATCAGTATAATAACAGTATATTTCAGTCTTATATTTTATTTTGACCTACATCAGCTACCATGTCTCCCCTTCTTTATCATATATTTATCATATATTATATAAAAACCATACTGAGCAAAAAACATCACATTTTCTGCACCAAATTCTGTCTGATCAGACAGGATGGCCTGATACCCAATGCATGGTCTATGTCTCTACTTGCACATTCAAATTATATTTGCTTCCTGCTCGTTGTGTACGACTACATGAGACAATCTAACTAGTAACCTGGTTCCATGACATTGTTTTGTGCCACATAAAACCGCGTTTGATGCATTGACTCTGGAAGGCACTATTAAAACAGTACTTTATGGCTCCTGCTATTTCTCTTGAAAGATTACTCTGTCATTTAGTGTTTAAGATTGACCTATAAACTAACAGCACAGGAGCACAATTCCAGAAGGCATTGGGATGGAGAAAACCACCCTGCTTCATACCTTGGGTCACAGTCACCAGCCAAGCACTGGGGACTGACCCCATGATGGGCAGCAAACCCACTGGGAGAGCAGCTCGGACCAGCCATGCTGCGGAGTGGAACACTTCTGGCTTCTTACGTACATTTTAATTCAGCAGAAGCTGTGATCCAAAGTGACGTACAATTGAGAAATTAGGGTCAGCCAGTACCTGGAACAGCTGCGGGTTGAGGGCTTCGCTCAGGGGCCCAGTGGTTAAAATCACTCTTCTGGCCCTGGGATTTGAACTGGAGACCTTCTGATCATTGGCAGATCATCCTAACCCGTTGAGCCATACACTGGCCTCAATTAGAAACAGGTCTGAGCTTATTCTACCTCATACCCTGCATCTATTGACCCCCAAACCCAACCACGGCGTTCACACCTCACCCTAGTGAGGGCCAACGAGTACGAAGGTGCCAATGTGATGGACTCACGCTGAGACGATCAAACAGGTCATCTCCCTCCTGTTTATTCTCCATGAAAAGCTTCAGATTTTTGAAGACCTGGGAAAAAAAGGTCATGTCTGCATTAGAAAAGGTAATTTCACTCTGGGGATCCCAGATGCTGGCTATCGGACTTGGACTCACCAGCTCTCATCTGTTTTCCCAGCTCATAAAGAGGTTTAAAAAAAAAAAACTCTTCAATTATTCCTTCAATTATATGTGACATTTCAAAGACACCCTGTTTCCTTCATCTCCTAGTAAACCAGACAAAACATTTCAGGGAACTAATTAATCTTACCTGATGTGTTGCTTTTAAATAATCTAATTTGAATAACAATTAGACTTTGGTGGGGGGGGAAGCTGAAAATGCTGTCTGGTAGAAGCTGACTGAAATGGTTTGGTCTCGATTTATATGAATTTATATTTTATGTTGGAACACCAATACTAAACATATGTACAGTAACCAAGTTTTTTGCTACACTAACATAAAGATTAATTCCAATAATTCCATACATCTTCCAGTTGGTTATCCTGTGCAGGGTCATGGCATGGGGGGGGTCAGCGTCAAGCATAAAAGGCAGGGGTGCATTCTGGATTGGATGCCCAGGCACTCCCACACACCAGGGGCAATTTAGAGACGCCAATTAGCCTAATTGCACATCTTTGGACCGCTGGAAAATGAGAAATCCCATCCCGGGGGGTGTGAGGGATCAGCCCCCCACCACCACAGACGCTTGTAATTCCAGTAATTTATAAAAACACACATTAATCCAGACAACCAAAGATATGTAACACCAGGCTTAGCAAATTGTTTGCACAAGGTATAGGTGACCACATCTCAGGTCCGGCACACTGCCGCACCCTGCAGGTCTCCCAGTGTTACTGCGGATTCACACGGTCCCACAAACAGGCTGCCCTCTGCCCAGAATGAACACGCGGAGCAGACAGAACCAAACACACTGGCTGAACTCGACCCGGCAGAGTCGCCGCGCTGAAAAGATGCTTATTAACGCCATCAAACAGACATTCCATTTCTACTCACTCATCAACACTGGAATTAAGATGCTCTCAATTATATTTGACATTTCCGAGCAGTCGTGCTTTCCTTTCTCCAAAATAAACCAGCTAAAATATCCTGGGAACTAATTAATTTTATCCATTGTGTTGCTTTTAAATAGTCTAATTTGAATAACAATTAAACCTTGAGTCAAGAAAGCTAAACGGCACAGAAAGACATGCCTGTCAAGTCAGGGAGTATCTGGCTTCAGTTCGGAAATCATTTCAGGCGAATTAAATGCACCACCCCGAGTTTAAAAATAAAAACAGTGTGTTCCACGAGCGATAGGTGATGGAAACACAGAGTGCCTTCCCATGTGTAAAGGCGGTGGATTCGGAGATGGGATCAGCCGACCTGCTCCTGTAGGGAAAGACTCTGCTGTTTGCCATCTCCGCAGAGCAAACGCGCACACGCTCCACACCATTTACACGCAAAAGTGGGTGCAGCGTGCTTCCTCGATGAGAAAGTTAACGCGGCATAATTAATTTCCGCTATCAGGTGTGTAATAAAATTAAATGAAATTTGTCATTTGTAGAAATATTTTGAGTACAGGTACAGTGGAATGCTTCTTCTCACATATCCCATAATGCTCTTTTTGAGACACATATACAGGTGAGAGGCAATCTTGGGGTTAGCAATATATTAGACACTCATGAAATAATCCGGGCTCAAGGCCCCACTATTGTACATGGCGACAGCATTAGCGCCTCATTAGCATCTCATTAGCATTTTCCGGTCCAGCTGAGCGACCTCACCTTCTTGGCGACGGGCACCTTGTTATAGTAGCGGATGCAGTCTTTACCCAGGAAGTCGAACTCCACCACGTGCTGGTCGCCGTCCAGCCGCTCGTGGAGAGTGATGTGCTCCACGCGCAGTGAGCAGCAACCCACCGTGTCCGCCGTCTCGCCCTCCTCCTTCTCGTTACCCGCTCTCAGGGCCAGCTGCACGGGAGAGGGGGTGGGGCAAGTTGACGAGGCTTGACTGGCACTCCCAGAGAAAACGGGCCCTGCTCGCCCCCCTACGCGTGCCCCCGCACACAGACCCAAAGACACCTCACTCTCAGAAATAAAACGCGACACCAGTGCACGTTTCCATTCGACACATCACCCACAGCAGATAAACACAAAGCGAGTACAAACAGGCAGGCCTGCCAGGCATAATTCCCAGGACAGAATCACTTCAGCCAGGTCCCCTCGCCCCTAGGCTGTCTCCTGGATCCCCCCCTCCCCTCTAAGCCCAGGAGAACTTCCCCACTCGTCCCCCTGAACCAGCAGACCTGCATGCAGAATCCCCTGTACAGTTAACAAATCAAGGGGCCACCTGACGTATGCTGCCTTTGCCCTCTCTGTCAGGCCCAAGCAGACCCCAGCCTGCTCTCGTGTTCAGCCATGGAAACGTTCTCACATTTATAGACCGATTCAGGAGAACAAGGACATCCTGGCTCCCCTCTTGGCCAGGTCCCCCCATAATCTCTACGGCAGCGTTTCCCAACCCAGTCCTCGGGGATCCCCAGACAGTCCTCATTTTTGCTCCCTCCCAGCTCCCAGTACACCAGTACCAGGTACTCGGTGTTCTTGATTGGTTGCTTGAGGTGTGCTGGGAGCTGGGAGGGAGCAAAAATGTGAACTGCCTGGGGTCCCTGAGGACCCGGTTGGGAAACACCGCGTCTGTTGTCTTAATACCTTCGGCACATAATCATCCTGACGCGAGTTCAGCTTGTTCCGTCCTGGATGTGGAGGCATGCAAGGACTATATTTGAGCTAGTGAGCTGAACCCGAGTCATGTTCATGTTTGGCTAAATCCACGACGGTGGCACAGCAGACTTCCTAACCTCAGAGAAATAATCAGCCTAGCGGGAGACAGGGGGATGCGAGATGTGCTGATTCTACACTTTGCATGTTGGATGCCTGTTTGGTAAAATCGGTGTATTTTAGGGATACGTGTGAAGTAAACAAGAAGCCGAAGGAGGTCCTAAGACAGGAGACGCACAGGCCCCTAGGCCAGTCTACACCCGGCCGGGTACCGATGGGCATCACCTTGTCGATGAAGTAGAGGGCCACCGCCCGCTGCCGCGATTTCATCTGTTTGGACTTCAGGTCCTGCTGGTACTGGGAGCGGATCGAATCCACACAGGTCTTCAGCTTCCGGGCCACCTCGTACTTCTCCCAGTCCTTCTCACCCTGAGGGACCCATGACATCACTAAAAATTGTCGCATACATCAACCGAGTGTGTTTTGTTTCTTTATTGCTTAATTGACATCAAACGACATTCAAAAGCACATCAGTTGCCTTTATGCATCCATAAACCAGCCTCTCCACTCCAGTGTTTACTGCTGGAGCATCAGTCACTTCTCTAATGCCTAATTACTGCTTTTGATCAAAATAGTGTCTTCTTGTCACGGCAACCAGCGCTGTGACAGGTGGCTACAGGCTCAGCAGGCAGTGAAACGCCTCCTCGTCTAAAATGAAGGCGAATTTGTCAAGGTATGGATACTGAAGGTTACTTATTAATCAAAACATTTCATCAAGGGCTCCTGCCTTAACAGCTTGTAGGCAGCAACGCTACGGCACTCCTGCCTAACGTCCACACCTGGCTAACTGGCACCGTCTCTTTACGTCGCCGTCACGGCGCTCGTTAAAAGGCATTCGTCTCAGACGGGCTGCCAAAATGTGCCGCCTTCTAACAATCTGTCATTGTTATGGCCCCCGCAGGCAAAAGGATGGCCGCCTTTACTGGGCGACGAGACGAGGAGGACCTGGGAATAGCCCCGCGTGTCCTGGCTCGCTGGTCACTTCCACTCATTTTCAGATGGCTTCTCCGTACGTGACCTTCACAGACGGCAGCACTGACACGCTGCGAGCGTTCCGGTTCAGTGGCGCGGTAGCTGAAGGTGCCGGACCTTCGTAGGACGATCCCCGCAGCAGCCCTGAAGCTGCCATCGGAGTGCGTTCGCCCTTTTCACGTACAAATGCCCGCTGGATTAGACCATGCAGAGCATTAAAGCAAACAATTCATGCATCTGCCGCAGGTGGGTGTGGGGTCTCTCCCAGCTCATTCAGCAGGAGTCTACACGTAGTAATGAGAGTTACAGTGGGTGGGGGTGCTGTGAACTCTATCACCGCCTGGATTAGTCTAAAGGAAGGCCAGGTAGACCAATCACTGCCTGACAACACAAATATCCATCCCAGGATTTTAGGGAGCCCCCCACCCTGAACAACAGTGACCTTTACCTACCCCTCCCAATGCACTATATAAACATTATTGATATTCCACTGCAGTACTTTATCAGTTTTATATTTTTTATCAACTGTTGTCCATTTGCCATTTTCTATGGTCCCATTGCCCATATTTACCTATTCTTATTTTGCATTGTCTTAAACTGTACTACTCTGTCCTGCACTGTCCCGTTCTGAATTGCACTGCTGTCTGCCCTCTCTCCCTGTGCCCAACACTGCAACTGTGGCATAAGAATGTCATTGTGCTCCTGGGGAACGTGTGACAAAAAAAAAACTTATACTGTAGAAGCACATACAGTATGTGAATAAAACCACCTACCTATGAAGGACTGAACTCCAATTAGAAACCTCACAGTAGGAGAAACAGGCTGCAATAAGTTAGTATTTAAAAAAAAACACATTAAACACGACATTTAAAGGAATCAAAGTGTGCAAATTAATTAAAACTTTTAGTACAGTGTTCCATGTTCTTTCAGGGTGCAATGAGGTAATATCAGGTGTGAAACACCTCAGGCTGTTTAATTATCTCGTTACCTTCTGTTGGTGAAGAAACGTCACGGATATAAACCAGAATAACTTAACCTTCAGAAAAAAGGGGGGGGGGGGGGCT
>JAODJU010000018.1:24233502-24245011 GCA_026776725.1 Gnathonemus echidnorhynchus
TTCCAGTGATTCTCTCTAACACAGGTGACAGTGTTGATGAGGACATACAAGGCTGGAGGTCACTCTGTCATGCTGATTGAGTTAGAATAGCAGACTGGATGCTTTAAAAGGAGAGTGGTGCTTGAAATCATTGTTCTTCCTCTGTTAACCATGGTTACATGTGCAGTCATCATTGCTTTGCACAAAAAGGGCTTCACAGGCAAGGATATTGCTGCTAATAAGATTGCACCTAAAGCAACTTTATCAGTTCATCAAGAACGTCAAGGAGAGAGGTTCAATTGTTGTGAAGAAGGCTTCAGGGCGCCCAAGAAGGTCCCGCAAAAGCCAGGACCATCTCCTAAAGTTGATTCAGCTGCGGGATCGGGGCACCACTAGTGTAGAGCTTGCTCAGGAATGGCAGCAGGCTGGTGTGAATGCATCTGGATGCACAGTGAAGCGAAGCCTTTTGGAGGATGGCCTGGTATCAAGAAGGGCAGCAAAGAAGCCACTTCTCTCCAAGAAAAACATCAGGGACAGACTGATATTCTACAAAAGATACAGGGATTGGACTTGAGTATTGGGGTAAAGTTATTTTCTCTGTTTGGGGCATCTGGAAAAAAGATTATCCAGAGAAGAAAAGGTGAGCACTACCATCAGTCCTGTGTCATGCCAGCAGTAAAGCATCCTGAGACCATTCATGTGTGGGGTTGCTTCTCAGCCAAGGGAGTGGGCTCACAGTTTTGCCTTAGAACACAGCCATGAATAAAGAATGGTACCAAAACATCCTCAGACAGCAACTTCTCCCAGCCATCCAAGAACAGTTTGGTGATGAACGATGCCTTTTCCAGCATGATGGAGCACCCAACATTATGGGTCCATGGCCAGGAGACTCCCCAGACCTTAACCCCATTCGGAACTTGTGGTCAATCCTCAAGAGGCAGGTGGACAAACAAAAACCGACAAAATCAGAAAAATTCCAAGCATTGATTATGCAAGAACGGGCTGCCATCAGTCAGGATTTGGCCCAGAAGTTGACTGACAGCATGTCAGGGTAAATTGCAGAGGTCTTCAAAAAGAAGGACCAACACGGCAAATATCGACTCTTTGCATAAACTTAATGTAATTGTCAATAAAAGCTTTTGACACTTATGAAATGCTTGTAATTATACTTCAGTATACCATAGAAACATCGGACGAAAAGATCTACAAATTCTGAAGAAGCAACTTTTGTGAAAACCAATTCTCAAAACTTTTGGCCACGGCTGTACACAATATAAAAATGCATAAAAAGATTCCTGGCCACAATACAGACACTATATACAAGGGCTTTTCAAATCTGGACCTCGATTCCAAATCCAGGCCTTGTTTTCAGTTCTCCCAAGCAGTTACATTAATAATTACTGATTCTTATTGGCCAGGGATTTCATACCTGGCTCACGGGTAAAGGAAGGTTGGAAAATCAGTAGAACTGGGACCTTGAGGACCGTGATTTAAAATAGCCCTGTTATATGATATATCCATAAAGATTCCTTGCTAAAAGTACTTGTCAAGGGAACAAAAAAAACTTCTTGAAGTACAAATATTTTATTGGTGAATTTATTAAAGCCAGTTATACAAAGCAGACTTTAAAACGTGTTTGCAGCCTAGTCCACGGTTTGTAATATTACAGGCATCTCAGTATTTATCAGACCTATAAATAAAACACATTTTACTGACCACAATACTTTGTGTCAGTGCAGAAAACATATAAAAAAATAAAACTCCATCGATTTCGTAAAGTCAATAGTTTCCCTGGAAAACGAAACCCTAAATATTTTAGCTATTTGTAATTTAAATATAGTCCGCAGTTTTTGTTAGTGTCATACTTAACAATGGATGTCCATATTCACCCACCTGAATTTCAATGCAAGGAGCTATCGAAGACCAGAATATATGACATATACCGTTACGCCCACACATACACACATGCGCGCGCGCGCACACACACACGCGCAGCTGTGCACATCCATCTCACTCATGTTTAAGTAACCTAACCCTTGCCGCGAAGCAGCTTGAAGCAGAAGCACGGCTGCAAATTACCGCGTGTTTTTGGGGGATGCCAAAAATAATTATGGCCCGCATTAAAAATAATTGCCGTTATGCAGCAGCCCCTCTGCTGATAAATAACCGTATCTATGTAGCATAAACGCAGACAGCTGAATAATTAAGCGGAAGCGGCGAGGCTCCTGGGGGGACGGACGGCAGAGCTCTCGGCTCCCACGCTGCAACGTGTCGCACCCGGATGCGGAGCCAATTACGGCTCGGCTCAATGCCGCAATTAGGGCGGCTCCTGCACGACACGAAGTTACTTCTGAACTCGGCAGCACGCTGACCAAGTGCTTAATAGCCACCCCCGCTCCCCACGGAGGAGGATCATGTCCTCCGACTCAGCCGGAGAAAAGTGCACGTAAGTTATTCTCCTGCACGACAAATGGCGAGATGCGCGCTTCTTCGTTGGGTGATGGAAGGAGCGGACTCGCTCATACGCACCCTTTAAATACCGCGATATTAACACCTCTATATCGGGCTGTCAGTACAGAAGCGGTGAGGGGCTGCCAGAGTCTGGTGGCGGTCTCAGCTCCATCTCAACCAGCAGAGGCACACACCAAATCTCTCGGCAAGATTGACAGCCAGTTCAAATTTAACCCCGGCAGATTCGCAAACGTTTTTGTGCAAAGTGACATACAAGTTAGGCAGATGGCACATTACAAATGTCCGTGCAGCATAAGTGTAGCTAGGCTGAGCTTCCAGCAGATCCATGGTTACAGCAGTTCCTCTAACTGACCATAGCGTCCCAGTAGAGCGAGCGAGCAAACACACACACACACACACACGTCAGGACTCCGCTACAGATTTTGGGCCCCATTAAAGTAGATCATATTGGGTCCCCAACCCAAACCCACCCAATCATGTTCCAGATGGCTCTTGGAATCGTCCAGACCTCCCCTCTTTACAGAGCTAGCCCCCATCGAGGCCCCTGCGGCACCCTAGACAAGCTGCACCACTAGCGCCCCCCCCCCGTCCAAGACAAAGTGATACTGACTTGTTAAATCGCCACCCTCTCAGAAGATGGCGCCCTAGGCGGTCACCTATGTCACCTGATGGGTTGACCGCCACGGCACAACAGTTAAGGGTCTATCTAACTAGGTCATCTCATTAACCAGCCACACTATAACTATAAATAGCTTAGTTTTATTTTGTTTGCTTTTTTTTATTCACTAGAATGAACAACAAATGCAACAAGGCAAAAAATCTCTTTTTCATAGGCAGATTTTGATTAGATACACCAGTGGGGGTCAGAGCTTCTGTATGCCGCAGTTAATGCAGATCAATGGAGCACAAACGCACCGTGAAGTCCAATTTAAACACAGTATCCGGACCCTAAGAACACAGAAGCTTTCAGCTATCTTATACAGAATATATTCAGCTTTAAAGACTTTTTCTTATGTTACAAGAATTAACTGAAACAGAAGATTTTGCTTTGTGCCAATTTAATCTTTTCATCTTTTCCACATTGATTTATTGCAGCATTATGGTGCAATATTCTCAGATGTGCAACACTTTTAAATGAAAATCTGTGATTTATTGTGTTGTTTTTACTCTTGTAACAGTGTATTTACAGTGTTTAACAGCATGCACCTTAACAATGGGTACTTCACTGCGCTTTACATGCTTCACTACTCCCTATTTTGTGTTTCACTGCTACCTCTTTTTGAACCTCAAGATGTTTGTTAAAATGGGTATTTTATTGTCTTCTGCAATGTCTTCTTAGTTCCTATCTTGTGCCCTTATTACCTACCCTGGCTTTTACTTATTTCTCTTCTTTGCTGCTGGCTCTAAGAGCTTCGCCCAAACATTCCTATGTACCCGTACTGTCTGTGCACGTACAGATGGCAAGTAAATCTCTTGAGTCTTTCAGATCATAGGCATACTTACATAAAAAACAAAGAACATCTATGCAGTTTGAACTCTGCACAAGGTGACATTAAAAATAGCAAATAGGCAGGACAGGTTGCAAATCGTCATATGAAAATGGTATGACATCACCAGGAGGGGTCCGGTGACATCACCAGGAGGGGTCCGGTGACATCACCCAGCTCTGAGCATCGCATGGTGATTAGCAGCACCACCCAAAGCTCATCAGTGATACACCGGCACAGAGACACGGTCCTAAACAGCTCAAGCTGACCTGCGTGTCTGGTGCATTGCAGGTTATATAACCATAAATTCTAAGTCAATGGGAGACTGGCACAGAGTAAAACAAAAGGACATAAATAACCTCAGAGGGTGATACTGGACCTAGTGCCTCACGCAGTACAAACAACGAGGACGCTGAAGAGACTCGCACTGCAGGTAGAAGTCCGATCCGTATGGCTGTGGTCCTTATTGAGTTATAGGGCAGCCTCGCGTCATTCTTCTGGCCGTGAACGACAGGCAAACAGCGAGCAAAGGGCTGACGCAGTCAGGCGAGGAAAGGCTTCCTTGTCACAATAAAATTCTTTAATTGGATTTGTTCATATGCAGAGAGCTAGTTGTCTGGATTAGCATATCAATGCTTTTACACAAATCGTATTTTCAAGTGCACTGAGCACTAAGCAGCAAGAAATTAATTCCGCATGATATGCCTGCAGGCTTTGTGGGATGCCTCTCCGAAAACCTCAATTTAACATTATTCCCGTAACCACCCTAACCCCCCCCCCCCCAAAACAACCGGAAGGCATTAAGGTTCCCGACCCCAACCCGTACTGCTCTGCAGAAGAGAAATATATTCTAAAGTACACGGGGTCTATAGTGAAACAGCAAGAAGTACTACCCAGGTGATGCTTGTTTCCCTAGAACAGCTATAGGACCTGCCACAAGTGCTCACCTTGCTTATATGATTAAGGTTCAGCATTGAAGTCAACATGAAGCAGCCGACCTTCGTATTTTTATTGTGTATGGAGAGTGTGGTTTGAGCAGCCATGGCCAACTCCCCCAACCAAGGTCCAATCTTGCCACCTCTTTTAGACCAGGACTGACACCATCTCTTACCTTCCTCCAGTCTTTGAAGAAGTTCTTGCGAAACACATCCTTGGTTGTATACTCATGGTCCAGCATCTGAGCAAAGAAGAGTGCCACTTCTTCAGCTGCAGGGTTGAGCTTCACTGCTTTTCCTGCGGGGGAACATCAAGCGGTCAACTAACCTTAGTACAAACATACAACCGTCATTCTCTTGGTGGTAGACGACCTACAATCAAAGTGCTGTTGAGGGGACTAATGGGAGGGCTGTCTGGGGGGGGGGGGGTGCAAGCACACATCCAGGTTGAGTAGAAGAGTGAAAGGAGAAGTCCATGTTTGGATATGTGTGGGAGATAATGACACAGGACTTGGCAAAAGGAATACTATGTTTAAGGGAGACAGCAATTGTTTGCCACTCCACTATTCAAAACAACCCTTTAGCATCTTCGAAACTCTTAAACAAAATGGGTAAACTCAGGATAACAAATGAGGACCCGACGCAGATAATCTGGTCATATATTCCTTGAGCCCACGCCAGCAAGCCCATGGCACACGGTAAGGCGCACATTCTGACAGCCAATGGCCAGAGAGCAGTGCGGGAGCAGGTTTCCCACCGTTGTAGAAGAACCGAACGTCGTCAGGGAGGGGCTGATATTCTGGGGGGAAGTAGGGCCCCTTGTGCTCCAGGAACTTCCACTTGATTCCATCCGGGTACTTCTCTTCCTCCCACCTGAGAGACACTGACTGAGTGACTGGCAGGTAGAAAGGGAGGGAAACCCCCTTTCATCCGACTGTCGAGCGCTACCATCGCCATCGCTGTTGCTCCTCCTCCTCCTTCTTCTTCATCTTCAGAGCCTTTGCAGCCTCCAACTCCTCTTTAGTCTTTTTCCTCTTTGCAGACACTGCTTGCCCCTCGTTCTCTTCCTTGGCCTTGGGAAGTAAATCGCGCGGAATCAATCTAAAGGCGAAAGCAAGGAACCTACACATGGTTCAGGTCACAAGCATAATAAGGTGTCATCTAACTTATAATTGATGGGTGACAGGTGTAACCGTTTGAAGGTTGGACTTACTTTACCGCTCTGTAATAGATAGGATTCCAACTGCAGGAAAAGGTACATATTTGGACTTATTTCATAGTGTGGCAATTTCATCCCCTAAGTGACATTAATAAAACAAATACCAAACAAAGCTCTAACCCCCAGCTGCAAGCCACGAAACTTCCTATCAACACTGAAATGCCATCTTAAGGTCATTCTATATCGACCCCTCCCAGTATTACATCATACGCTGAAGATGAAAGTTCAGATTTCTCTCTCTGCACCATCATTCCAGTGCTAATCCTGGGCATGGTCACAGGTGCCAGGGGGCAGAGGGCTCACTGCTGGGGGGTACACCCCAGATGGATTTGTATTCCTTCATAGGGTACACAGAGCAGCACAATCTCACACGTTATTGGGGCTGCAAACATTGAATTTGGTAACACTTTATTTGGATAGCCCTCCTACGAAGGATATTCAGAGTATTAGTAACATTTCAACAACTTACTGAGATTCAGCAATTAATTTAACATCGGTTGAGTGAATAGTTAATTTCATTTAAATTATTCTAATATGTAGGCGTATTCATGAATCGTTGCATATACTCTAGATTTTGTTAAACATCTACAGACACAGCAAAACAGCTGAACTGTTGAATCTCAACAAAGTTGTTGAAATGCTGCAAATTCTCTGTAGGACTATCCAAGGTGTCTCCTTGAGTATTTTCATATTTGAATATTCAGCAAGATTTTTTCATAAATATACAGATTTTGCACATTACTGCTACCGACGTTTTGAAAATGCCCCCGTTCTTTGGAACTTTGTGGGCGTCTCGGGAAGCTCTGGGGGGGGGGGGGGACATCCTGACTCACACCCGCCATCTTGTCTGTTCGCAGTTATGCGTTCGTTACTTGAGAAAGGAAATCTACTGGTGCCACAGTCAGAATATGTAGCACACATATATTTTGGCTATTAACCAGATATTCAGATGGAGGATTTCCCCAAGTCATTTTTATATTCAATTTTTTTGAATATCTCGAATATTTGTTACATCATTCTAGACAATCATTGACCATGGGTGATGTAGAATGACCAATTTGCCCATCTACTGTACACATCGTCGGACTGCAGTAAAGCACAATAACTGAAGGAAATCTGGGTAACAGGGAGGATATGCAGACATAGAGCAGATGTGGGTTTCAAACCCTCAACCACTGAGGCGAGCCACTAAGCGCCACGCTGCCCCCACAGTTACATTCCTGCTTCTTTGCCCCCCCGCCCACATTCTGGATTAAATGTTTCTTACCTTGTTCATCCTCATTCTAAAGTATATACATACCTCTATAATGTGTCATGTTCAGAGTGATACAAATTGCATGATTGTCCCCTTTAAGCCATAAATCCACTGAAAACATTTGCTAAAGCACTAATGTTTAAACACACAAGTACATTCGTACACATCCAATTTTCCAGCATCCGGCATGACCTTCTCAGCTTTCTTCAAGCAGCTAATTAGAGACTCGGAAGGCAAACAGGAAGGTTAGGATGTAAGCCTGAAAATGTCATTAGCTGATGGAGATGTGAAGATCGGCCTAATAAAGGGAGACTGTCACTGATTTATCACCAAGACAAAAAACAGGTGTGGAATGATGTGAGCCAATGGCAGGAAGCCTTAAGGAACATTACCAGTGTCCTCCACATCACCACCAAGGGTCATTTAACGTCCTCTGTATGCGTTTATCTGGAGATGCACCTGCTCATATCGTCCATCTAAAGCCAACAGCACACCCCACATTCACAATCAACCCACCCACCTCCATGTCGATTCCATCCTTCACTTTCTTTTTCCTCTTCATTTCAGGAGCCTGATCCACCTGTTCCTCTTCCTCCCTCTTTACTTTCCTATTCTTTCCCGCCCTGAGCAATAAGACTGAAGTTTTAACACCTAACGCAGTATGAACATCACATGTCATGTAATGACAGCACACATTAACACATCTGTGATGTTTACTTTCATATGCTTTTAAAGGGGCTCCGGCATCTTCTACTGCAGTAGTTCTCAACAGTCAGGCTCGAACAACAATAGTGATATTAACAAAAAAAGTAAATAATGTCGCAAAAGCCAGACATCCCGTTCGCTCCTCTGCCAGGACCCTGCTGCATAGCACCTATTGATGGCTTTGACCCACATTAGTTCTGAGCCTAAAACTGCGATAAGGTTCAAAGCGACCTGAAAATTCCAGCCTCATAATTATTCTACGCTAATTCGGGATAACCTACGTTTTTATTCCTTACAAATTTTCTTGAAGGTTTTCTGGGCATCAAAGGAAAACTTCAAATCAAATCTGGTACCTGAGGTTGGTAAATTTGTACAGTAGTTTTGGTGGCACTCACGTGTGTCCCTCTGCAAGGTCGGGGGCTCCCTCTGTCCGCTCACTCTCTCGCCGTCTCTTCTGACCCCTCCCCTTCATCTCCACCCGGAAGTCATCATCCTTCCGTTTCTTCTTCCCCTTCTTCTTCTCCATCTGGAAGTCACTATCCTCGGACTTTGGTTGGCCAAGAGCTCTGAGGGAAAGAGCAAAGCATTATTACCCAGTAAGCTTTGGTCATGATTATAAAACCCCGCAAGGAAGAAAATTGGAGGGAAAAAAAAAACACAAAATACAATGATTATTTCCAGGCAGAATTTTCCAGGTATGCTGCTCAGAGTGTTAGGGCACTCAAAGCCGGCTCTACCTTGTCAGGGGCAAAGCTTTACTTGAGAGCCCCCCCCGCCCCCCCCCAAGAAAACCAGTGATCATTTCTCTTGCTCGGCAACACAGGTAATTCGAGGGCCCTAGGCAACAGCCTAGTCTTCCTCCCTTGAGGGCACTGTGCCTTTGATCAGAAGGTCGCTTGTTCAAATCCTAGGGTCAGCAGAGTGATTTCACCATTGGGCCCCTTAGCGAGACCCTTAATCCCCAGTCGCTCAAGGGAATGTCTGACCCCGATTTCTCAAAAACCGACGTCACTTTGGATAAAAGCACCTGCTAAATAATTTTTTTTTTTTTTTAATGTGAAATGTAAATGTAGAAGAGGAGAGAAAGCAAATATGCCGACCCGGAGTAGAGAGTGATGAATTAATCATTAGTGAGTAATGCATTTTAAACAACAATTATCACCATCTCCCTATCACTTACCAAATAAAAAAAAAAATCACTTAAAACACACCACTTTTCTTACCAAAACTCAACACGACTCCACCGCCCCATCAATACAGCCTCTAATGGTCACACAGCTCCTGATCTGACCAGTTTGACTCCCATGAATGGGGTGGTAGTCTTCCAGCTGCAGTTAAACACACGGCTAAGCTGCTAACACAGTGTTAGTCTTTAGGAGCAGCGTGACTCAGTTCAAAGGGAAAAAACGGCTGCCCAATGATAACAACATGATTAGGGCAATTACAGACGATAATTACTGAACTGTGTCGGCGACTCCCCGCAGAGGGTGGACTTCAGTGAAGGGTTCCAGCCAAATTAATAAATTACAATTATTATAATTAACTTGTTTGCCTTAATAATTACGACGTGTCTACAACTGACAGATTACAGGCTGCAGAAGAAAAAAAGAAATGGATAAAAATACCACAGAAATACTCATGTAATTTGCCTGCTACATAGGAAACATGGAGTAGGGACAGCAGCCTGTGTTACACACATAGGGCTGCCTTCCTGCACATGCTCTGACCGCCTCGGTCGTGCGGGGGCTCCTCTATCTCAGAGTCAGCAGCCTGCCTTACCTAGAGCTACCCCCCGCCCCACCTAGTTTGTTCTTATAGCCTTTAGTCTGCTTTTCTTTTCCGTCTTTCCAAACCCACATCATCATGCCACAACTCATTACTGTGCTGAATACCTCTATGTCACCTAAAACAGACCCAGACCTGGGGGGGTGGGGGCTTGGTGTAACGTGGAAGGACTTCAACAAACTTCGCTTCAGTTTCTGGCATTTCCCTTCGTTCCGCTGACATATTTCAGTTGAAGCTGTCGAGACGGAAAGAAAACGGAGCTCGGAATGCAACACCAGAGAGACCCGATGTCCCGAAAAGCCAGAGTCATAATAAGTCTGTGAAGGAGCCAGCTGAGGATGAGGGCTAACAAGCAGGCAGCAGAGGGTCACGCCATGTCCTTCTGCTGGACCGGTGAAAGGTCCATCACCTAATTAGTGAAGGCAGATCACAGTAATGAAGACACCACAGGGACAAGGGGTCATGTCCATTTTTTTTTTTTTACGAATCTCTGAAAGCCTAAAACTCATAACTCCTAACACACATACCCTCTGACACCGCAAAGACTGCCATATGACCAGAGGTGGAGATTTCAGGTCCAGAGTACAAATCCATACCAAGATTTAGTTTCAACCAACCAGTTGAGTATATGGAATCACAGAGTACTCAACTGCTTGGTTGAAACAAAATCTTGGTCTGGATTTGTACTCTCTGGACCTGAAATCTCCACCTCTGCATATAACACTCAGCTGCAACTGACCCAACCTCAGCAGGTGATGTCAAGGATTATGATACTGGAAAAGGACAAGGCCACTGAAAAATGACGAGATGTCGAGAAAGCTTTGAAACTAGCTACTATCCTGCCTCGTTAAAGTAACAGTAAGTACTTGAAGGCATTAAGATACCACTTTATGACAGCGATTCACAACAAGGATTTTGCTCCTTTTGATAACGACACCCATAATGGATGGGCTTACCATCACTGTGCCACGAACAACCTGTCAGTATCACACTTTGGTGAGCCTTGGGCCAAAGTTGCCTACTCGAAATCATCTACACACCGTCTCAGATTTTTTATTTATTACCTTTCTGTCAGGAGACAAACTTCCCAAAGAGTTGAAGAATCAATCAAGGGACAGCTGTAGCGTTTGAGAATAATGGATGCAATCCAGCAGCTTGGAAGGCTTATTGTGAGAACGAGGTCCCATCACCTCAAAAGAGTTTGTCTAGATATGAAAGATGGCCCCCAGCAGCAACGGGTGGATGTTCATGCAATGATTTATGGTACAGTCAGGACCAGCTCAGCCATGACCCAATAACTAAAGCATCGACGCAATTTTAGAGAGACAACCTCTTGCACACGCAATACCGTTCCCTCACATTCACATGCAAAGCCAAAGCTCACCTCTCAAAGTTCTCCTTTTTGATGTCAAGGACCTCAATTTCTGGGGTCTCTCCCTGTTTGAAGAAAACATTGAAAGTGGTAAACGCAGTTACCATTAACAGGAGATCGCTTTGATCCAGTGTTGGGAGTGCTGTAACCTTTCTGATGACTTCATGTTTTATGCATCTGTAATTTCATGGGGAAAATGTACATCTCATGTGACATTAAAACTTGTGCACAAAGCAAGCACAGCAAATTCAGGCTGATTTACATACCGACGTAAGGGAGGGCGGGGGGGGGGGGGGGGGG
>JAODJU010000018.1:24256151-24274177 GCA_026776725.1 Gnathonemus echidnorhynchus
TGTTTTCCAATCTTCCTTTGTCCAGTTTTGGTTAGCCCATGCCCACTGTAGCATGAGTTTCCTGTTCTTATCTGACAGGAGTGGCGCTGGTGAGTATACATTGTAATTGGCGCTATTCAAACCAACCATTGCAGGGTGCACACTCAATCACTCAAACAGTCAGTTTAGGCACTTCAACTCACTTACATTCCATGGTTTTGGACAGCAGAAGGAAACCGGAGGATCTGCCAAAAAAACACACACATACACAGGGTGAACATGTGAACTCCACACACACAAAAACAATCTTGCACGATGTGTAATGTTAATATTGATGCGCCATTTCATGCACATGCAACTGTCACATCGCAAAAAATACCTTCTTTATAGATGTATTTGCATTGCAGTTGTGCTGTGGTGATATTCAAGTTCTGTTTTGTGATACTGACAGATGACTGCATTTTCATCCACTATTAACGCAAAGTGCTTCCACACAACTGAAGGCTTTATTTGGACCCATTTGATATGCGCTGTCTTCGTTCCACCACATTGCAGAGGAATCGAGAAGGAAATTATTATTAATCGAAGCTTTTTAATAATGGAGCAATTGAGTAATCATGAGAGCTCTAATTTATACCTGAATTTTACCCAAAGATTCTGGTAAAACAGAAGAGCTCCTGGAGTGTAAGGCAGGCCAGAGATGGGACCTGGCAGGTTGTATTTTACAGTTGTTCTGAACTTCTGACCCCCTGACTGTCCCCCCAGGACCTGAGTGGGACCCTGAAGGGCCTTCTGTCCGAGTGGTTCTCCGTGGGGCTGCTCCGTCTGGAAAGGATCACGTGGCAATCACCCTGTGAGATCCTGCAGAAGATCAGCCAGTAAGGGCCATCGCTTGGTAACAGCATGGAGCAGCCCAGGATTAACCCAGAAGATCTGAACACTTTCTTGTACACCACAAATAGAAATAGTTGTTTACCTGCTAGAAAATACGGTAACGCTTTACATTAACTGCCCCTTCCTAATGTATTCTTTACACATTCATAGATAGTTCACTTTCATAATGCATTCATGAAATGTTCATAAGCAGCCTGTAAGTATACCTTAGCCTCTTTTCATACCTTAACAGCTTTAACATATTTAATGGCATTGTGTTTGTTATTACTGTATGATTATAATGTTTATTATCATATAAAGTTTCTTATTAATGTATATTAAAGCTGTTAAGGTATGTTAGGATGTTATGGTATACTTACCATGCTACTTATTAATGTTCCATGAATTTCAATTTCAATTTCAAAAAACTTTATTTGTCCCCGAGGGGCAATTTAAAAGGCACAGAGGAGCAACGCACACAAATAACAGTAGCAACATTAGACACAACAGATGAAACACACACACAATGAACTATGAACATAATAATAAACATAATAATAATGCATTATAATGCATTATGAATGCATTATAAAGGTGCACTGAATGTTCTACGAATGCATTATAGACATTATGAAGGTGCAGTTAATGTAAAGCCTTACCAAAAATACATATAAAACTCACCTAATAGATAATATCCAGTAACACTCATCCTACCTTTACCGTCATCATTACTCACCTGAGCACGCAGAGAGCCTCCAGAAAGCCTCCTCAACACAATATTCCCAGCCGACTGTCCAGCAGTAACGTCTACCGTGTCTGGTCAGCTTGTTACACTTACGCAGAGGGACAGAAAGTAATCCGCTGTACAATACTGGTTCTAGATGGTGTGTGGGGTTTGAAGCATTTTAGGCAGGTTACTGCTTCAGTATTGTAAGAGATCGGTACATTAGTTCTATTGTAGAAATATTATTTTACCGTAAGTATTAAAACCTTCTTAATGGCGTAATGGGGCTCTTCGGGACCAAGGCTGCCCATGGGGGGGCTGATCTTCCCACTATTATCGTCGTGCCGTTTCCTCCCCGGTCGCTTCATCGATTACGTACAATGTCCAGGTACGAGGCGGTGCACCCCGTGAGGAACTGGACAGACATCAAGCGCAGGGTGGGCCCCTACCGCCGTTGCTACGCCTTCACGCACTCGGCCATGCCTGGGGAGCCGCTGGTGGTCCTGCACGTGGCTCTGACGCAGGACATCTCCAGTAACATCCAGGTGAAGGCAGACGTCCGCACCTCCCGCAAGTGGCTGGGTACAGACTGATGTTAGCCTAACTTAACTTGGCTCACTGAAGAATCCTCCTCCTCAGGGGTAGGAGTTTTTTTTTTTAAGGTGTGGGGGGACATAAGAAGGACCATAATTTCTACGGAGGACCCAACCTTATCTTTAGCCAATGATATGTTTTGAATCAGTGAGTGACTGTGGAGGAGCACCAATCTGTTGACCAATCAGCTTTCAGCTGGGACCAGTGCCCCTCTGGCCCTGTCCAATGAGAATGTGGCTACTCTGCTAAGTGACCTTCTGATCACAGGCACAGACACAAATCCTAGATGCCTAACTCACTGTCCCCCCAATATCCGCTTGGTGATAATACCAGTGATGACTATAATTATTATACTTACTAAAATAAGTAATTATTTTAGTATTAAAGTAGTTAAGTTCATCAGTTATTCATTATCATTAATAATAATGGTAATAGTATGTATTTCACAAGATTTTCCCTTACCCATCAGTATTGCATCCATCAGTATGACAGCATTTCATTTTCCAGATCCTGATTTCTTACATCAACCGTATTCAATGCTGCTCTCAAGCACTGTGTTCCTGTTCTCCGCACCTCATTAGGGAGTCTATTGAGTCTCTCCTGTCTCTCAGAACAAATTGAAGTAGTTAATTAAGTCTCTCTTAGACCATTGTTTGGAAATTAATTGTCTCAATTGAATTCACTTCCATTCAGGTTGGCTGATGGGCATGAAAAACATATTAATATTGCCAAACCATTTCCATAAATACAAAAAAAAAATGGCCATCAAAAAATTGAAATGAAAATTACAAGGTGGGACAATGACCAAAAAATGCAACCCTTCCTGGGGGTGGGTTGGGCACACGCTGCTTTTAAATCAGTCAGTGCCTCATCGTCAAATCTTCCCATGTTTGCTTCTTTTGAAATGTATAATAGAGCTGGACAAGCAGAATAACAGATAATGGGCAACTTTCAGGAACTACAGAAGGAAAACAGGGGGAGGAATAGCGACTTGGTGCGTTGTAGTGTGGCTTAAAGGTTGAGGGGGGGGGGGGCGGGACTCAACAGGTTCGGACACTGTGCCTTTGATGGGAAGGTTTACTGTTGCTTTCACAGCTGGGCCACTGAACATAGCCCTTAACCCTTCAGGGATTCTCTGACCCTGCTTTCTCAAACATAATGTATGTCCATTTGGATAAATGCATCAGCTACATAAATAAAATGTAATAATGATCCAGGCCTTGTACATGCAAGGCTTTACCCAGAGTAGGCCAGTTTCCTCCCACTATCCAGAGGTAAATTGATGACCCTAAAATTGCCCTTCATGCGCGTTTCCATGCCCTACAGGATTAGATTCACTTCCAGGAGAGATTCTTCCTTGTGCTTCACAGAATAGATTAATGTATTGCAATCTTAACTGGAACTTTTACTTAGTTGCCTAACACGGGTCTCTGTGTCTGTCTGTGTGTCATAGACCATTGTGAGGGAGTTTGCCACTCTGGACACAGAAGAGGACATGAATAAGGTCAACGCTGCAGTCTTCTATTCCATCTCTTCCACCCAGGCGGGGCTCCAGGGGGTGGAGCTTGGCAATTATCTCATCAAGAGGGTCGTTCGAGAACTACAGGTGAGGCTTGTAGGGTGATTAGCCGGTAACCATCCACTGGAAGATCGAAGAGGTTAAACCTATGAGCCGGCAAATATTTTCTCACTTTAACACATATAACCCGATTAAAGCTGCGTAAAATCAGTGTTACTTCTGTCAGATCTGAAGCTGGAAACCCGAAGAAATCAAGCTCATTCTGGATGCGTGAATGAGCATGTGTCTTTTATCATGGACTGCTTGGAATCTCGTTTGACAGGGAAGAGGACTCGCTTCGTTGACCTTCTGCTCTCATTCAGTTCATAAATAGAATTAATTCAGTGATCTCATCCATTTGATCTCTTCTGACTGGATGAACAGTGAGCTTCGATGAGTGCTTTAAGTCTTAGGAAACAGGCAGTAAAGAACCTCTTTTATCCAGCCACAGCTGTCCTTCATACCCAAGAAATTCTGATAGGAGATGCCGAATTCATTCAGAGGAGACAGCTTTCTTACCGACTTACCTGATGATTGAGAGGCATTTTTCTCCTGCCACTGACACTTTTTGGCCCTGTACAATTGACACTTTGGAATAAAGTGACTTAATACTTTTACCTGTGTTATACAGCTGGATATTTTACTGTAAAGATTCAAAGAAACTTCTAGGAAACCTTGGGATCTTTTCCAGTAAACAGGCACTGTGGTATATAGATGAGGCAGGCTAGTGCCCAGTCGGGTCGGGCTTGATGGAATAGTCAATGCCACGGTTGGTAGTACCATTCAAAGTGCACTTCCCTAAAATCTTCAGCTTTCTGGATAACAATGCTCACTTCTAGCAGTCATCGACTAATGAAACATATGTTTTAGAGCAGAATGCCCTCCGCCACAAGGTGCATCTCCCAATTTAATTCCCGAGAAGGACCCCCGGGGCATTCCCGAAGATGGTTCGCTCCAGAGGAAGAGAATCGGAGAAAGGGGCTCCTCGGTTCACGTTTTCTAAATGAAAAATCGGTTTCTGTTCCAGCTGGGCCATTCCAACTGGGAGAGAGGGGACAGAGGTCAGAAAGACACGTTAAAAAAAAAAAAAACGAAGCCATTTGTCATAGAAGTCATGTCCAGGCGATGACGACTCTGTTTACTGCAGCAAGGAGGAAAAGGGAGGGGCACAGGCAGCAGTGATGTCATCACTTCTCTGGCTTCACATGTGTGGTCTTACTAGAGTAGTAATTCCCACGGCAGCCCCTTATGAACGGCGAGCACAAACGTTGTTGAGTTTGGAGGCCCATGCAAAACAGCAAGTAGCACTGAAGCAGGCCGAACACGCAAACCTGTGGGCCTCTGTCGACTGTCTTTTGTGCGTTTCCGTCCAGCATGAAGTGGCAAACAGGTGCCAGGAAATCTAAAGCGGAGAGGAACACAACTGATGGAGGTCTACTTCTGGGGAGACAAGAAGAAAGTAAAGGGAGCTGAGAAGCATCCTCATAGGAGGTACCAGGGGGTGACTATGGCGAACGCTGAGACAGAGGCGAGACTGGCTGCAGTCCAGGCAGTGAATCCCTAATTGAGGAACCCGATTCTCAAGCCGCCATCTTGTCCTGAGAATGCCAGTGGTCTTTCAAACCCCATATGTACCTCTATGGTGCTACTATAATACGACTTCTGCCATCAAAAGATGCAGGACGGCATCGCCTGTTAGTGAATCTGACAGTCCAACGGTTGGAGCTGTATGAACATCTCAGCATTGGTGGAATGAAGGACTGAAGGCGGGGGGGATGCTGCTAGATATTTTTGGCCTCATGAATGCATATATTGGGCCCCCAAATCCTTGGCTCACGACGAGGGAGTGCGTGTAGCCCTTCCTGATCGTGTGAATAGCCCGAATTACCCTGGGGTGATGGTGTGACTCAGGAAACGGATGGAACCTCCTGTAATGAAAGGCAAGTCGCAGCTGTCCGTCTTGGGATCTTCTGACAAGTCGGCGTACCGCTGATGGGGGAGAGGCTTCATCTGCTACGTCTCCAGGGAAACAGATCCAGCACCTGTTCTACTAAAGAAAAGAAAAAAAGAATGGGGACAAAAAAAAGGCTCCCCAGCCAGAAAAAAAGGAGAGAAGAGAGACTGGGATTGGAATGAGAGCTCTTGAAAGAGAGCCTGTGGATGAGAGACGGGGTGGGGTGGGGGGGGGAGAAGTGAAAGAGTAAAGATGGTGATCCATTCTTATCAAGGCCACTGGCTGATTTTTCTTTTTTTTGGGGGGGGGTTGCTCTGCTTTCTTCCCCCATCCCTGTCTTTTTCTTCCGCCCCTTGGGGTGTCAGTCCAGACAATGTAACAGCGCATGGAGCCCTCAGCCTGCGACGGACGCTCTGCTGAATTATTCTTCCCGCTGGAGGCATCCTGGGAAGAGGAGAGGGGTGGCGTCTCTCACCACGTCCGGAGGGCCCGGAGCAAGCACAGCCCCCACCTCCCCATCGAGCAAATCGGGTGGCTCTGGGTGACCGAGGTCAGGCCGACAAGGAGACAGGGAGACGAAGAAAAAAAAGGGAGATCCTCTGAAAGGAGTACTGAAGAGACTCTCTGGAAATATTACGCTGGGAACTATTAAAAAAAAAGTGTTAGGGCAGCAGAGATCGGGTTTGCAGGGAGCTGGATCCACGGGGCACCCATCACTCGATGAAATCTCACCTGTGGCCTGTAGAGATTTTGTCTTGTGTTTCTTAAACCTCTTCTGTGAGACTGATCCCCTCACCGATGTACACGATGTTCCTTCTCATGCTGCCGCGGTATCGATCTGAACCCGACAACTGACCGTCAGCTATTAGAGGCCCAGTCTGCTGCCCATGGAAACACTTCCCCGTTGATTTAATCCATCAGATGCTACTCTGTCACAGAAGCATAACCAGAGTCTGTAAGCAGTTAACGTCACACTTCGTTCTTGTTGCTCGTGGCAGACTTACTGTTTGTTCCATAAACGGCTTTCGGGTCCTTTGGTAATTACGACGATTTCCTCCACACCTGCTGAGAAGCGATTTGGTCGAGGAAAAGTTTGTTTGAAATGAATTGTCTTCCTGTCTCTCTTCTTGATTCTTATTTTGTCTTGCTTGTCTTCCTATCTCCCTGCAGAGTGAATTTCCCCACCTGTCCCAGTTCTCCAGCCTCTCTCCCATTCCGGGCTTTTCCGCTTGGCTGCAGGGGCTCCTCAGCCAGCACAAGAGGGAGGGCCGGGGAACAGGGCTACTGTCAGAGATGGAGTGGAAGGAAGTGGAGGCCGCATTGGGGATGGAAACGGGTGCCATGACGCTGGACTCCTTCTGGAAGCTTCTCACCACCAACGAGTGGATCCGCTCTCAGAGCCTGGTCCGGACACTGGAGCCAGCACTGATGCGACTCTGTGCATGGTACCTCTATGGGGAGAAGAGGCGTGGCTATGCCCTCAATCCAGTCGCGAACTTCCATCTGCAGAACGGCGCCACCATGTGGCGCCTCAACTGGCTGGCAGACACCAGCCCACGTGGCATCGCCAGCTCCTGTGGCATTATGGTCAACTATCGCTACTTCCTGAATGAGACCAGTGTGAACAGTGCCGCCTACCTGCAGACAAAGGTCATTGCAGCCTCCGAGCAGGTGCTGAATTTGGTCTCCCAATTTCATAAGAACAGCAAACTTTGATACTGCCGGGCTCCGTCACACCTACAGAGCTCTGGCTCAGGCTGTGACCCTTTCTTTTCTGTGAAAATTGTGAGGAACGGCTAATTCATAATTGCTTAAAATTGTATCTGCATATCTCTGTGTCTGAAGGAGCACACAATCGAAAGATTTAAGCAGAATTTTTGGAGACTATGTCTGTCTAAACTTGCAACGTGCACTGTGAGAAAGAATAAGCTGCAGAAATATCTGCTTTGCATACTGTATTAGTCCAATCTTTGGGGGGGGGCGTATATCCAGTGGGTGTATAAATGCAGAATAAATGGGTTTGTACCCTCACAGCACTGGAGCAGCCACTGCCTTCCCTTTATGTTCACAATTTCTTTATTTCCGAGTCTCTGCCCTGTGACCTTCCACGGCAACCAAAGGTTATCGAGCACAAAGCCTTTTATCCATTTATAAAAATAAAGCGAGCCTTTTTGTTTGCATTAAATGTTTCTTGTTAAGTTGACTACTAGATTGCATCCCCCCCTCCAGAGGATGCAAAAAGTGTAAAGAATCATACATATGGAAAGTCAGTGATGTGTAAGGAATGTAAAAAAAAAGCACATGGATGACAGAAACTATAAAGAAGGTGAGATGGACTGTTATGGAAAATGTGTCCTTGAGATGCCACCTGCTTTGGGTTTCACCCGGGAAAGGCAGGCGGGGGGGGGGGGGGGTTCAGCAGGAGGCTCCGGCACGTCACGAGCCTCCTGCCCCACGAACAGTGCCAATGTTATCTTCCCAGAAAAAAGAAAAAGTTGATCAAGGCTGTCGTTCTGTCACTGCTGAAAGGCTAATGTAAATTGGACTCTTTTAGTCAGGATCTTGACGGCTTGTTAGTTTAACAGGATCCCGAAATTAACTCCGCTGATTTTATTCGCTTCTGATTTACCGCCAACGCATCAGTGAGCATTTTTTGATTAACTCGTCACTGAATCAGTAAGCCAGATGAGTTCAAAACTTAACCTCAAACTTGAATGGTCAAGGGTGGCCAGTAGGGTGAGAGGCAGATATCTGCTAGCACTAATTTGATCATTAGAGGGTCTTCACACAGCTGACAGATGACCCCTCACTTATGGGACCCCGAAAATGATAGTGTAATTGGCTGTGAACCTGACAGTACCAGGGGGGCGTCGTTCAGTGCACTCCATCACTGTCCTGTCCACATGTGCAAAAAAAAAAAAATATATATATATATCCCATGCATCAAAAAGGGAGGGAGACTATCGAGTGCAGATGCCCATGATAGGCCAGATATAAGGATTAACAGGATGTCCGCAGAAAGAGCACGACGGATTGAACATTTCACAATGATCCCTTAGATCTTGACATTATACTTTCTGAATCAGTCCTTAGGGAAAAGTACAGATTTTTTTCTCTTCCTAAAAGTTTTTTTCCCCCCTGGAAGAAGAGCACATGGAGAATTACAATGAATAATCAGACAAAAAGAAAATCTATTACCTCAAAACAAATGACACAAACTACGTGACCTCGATTTGTTCAAACACCTACCACATAAATATACACTTTATAATCTAGCTCCACTCCTTCCTGCCAAGCATCTCACCATGATCAGCAGAGATTATAAAAAGATCACAATTAATCACATAAAACTGTTGCCTCACACCTCTGAGACCAGGGATGAGTCTCTGACACCGGAGTTCCATGTGTGTGTGGAGGTTGTATGGTCTCCATAGGCTCCAGACCCCCTATGACCCTGAATAGGCCAAGTGGTTACAGAAAATGGAGGGTTACTTTTGGAAATCTTTCACATGAGTACACAGAATCCAATTAACACCAATTAAGAACATTACCTGGATGCTAAACAGGCATTGTGAATGTACATTTAAACTTACACTAATCAAATTTCCAAATTGGGAAACGCTGCACAATTTAGGCAAACTGGGGGACACACTCCGACGGCCAACCAATGTTAAGTTCATCAACGAAAACTGACTGAAATTATTTGTAAACAAAGATTTTTCATTTGACAAAAACTATATGAATACAAATGAATATATGATACCAAAAACAAAAATGTTGAAATATACTGACACTTTCTTTAATAAATAAAAATGGATCCAATCAGGAGTAGCACCTTTAGATAGTGCTGATTGGATAGTGTTACTTTAACTGGCTTCCAGTACATAAACATCTGTCTGACAAGTAGAAAGCATGCAGTTTGGTCTCTGAAGTCTGCCGGTAAAGTGTTTTGTCATTATATCTGTGCCACAGCCCCCTTCGAACGGGAAAAACGTAGTGACAAAGTTCACGTTCGATGTGAAAAAGAACAAGCCTCAGTGGTAACTGTGTAGAGTGGCAATAAGTTAAAACATCACAGACAGCAAAGTGCTTTTCTGACACGACAGAAACAAATAGTTGCTTAAATGCGTCTGAAAACTTCCCAGTCATGAACTAGAACTTAACTAGGTGTAGAAATAAGCACAAGCCAGCTGGTTTTCACTAGTCTGTTACCAAATGTTCTCCACAATGTAATAAAAACCTGTTATTTTGACGTTTGGGGACCATTTTTCAGGTCCCTGCAAAAACCTGTGCATACAATCAAAAAACTAAAAATGCCAAAAGTCTCATATTTTGTTTGATTCCTTATGGTTAAGTTTAGGGCTGGGTAGGGGTTAAGGTCGCCATGTTGGGATTAGAGTTTTCCCCATAGAATTGAATGGAGAGTCCCCACAACGATATAATTACAAATCTGTGTGTGTGTGCATTTTTTTTTATTTGGGGGGGGGGGGGGGGGATCTTGATAATTGGTTGGAAGATGGATGGATAATCTACTTCACTGGTTCTCAAACTGTGGTGTGCGTACCACCAGTGGTACTCAGAGTGCCTCTTAGTGATATGTGACAAGACTGTTAATTTGTTACCGTGATGTGGAATTCTTGCTTTTTGTGTTTAGCAAAGGTAAATGATGTTTCTGAGTTGCCACTGCTTGGATCTCGCCTTAAACCATTTCTTTTGACTTATTCCATCTAGGATGTCCCCACCTTGTGTCCGGTACTTCCTGAAGTACGTTCCAGGCGCACAGTCACCCTGCACTGAAAAAGGATGGATGGATGGCAGAGGTGGATATTTCAGGTCCAGAAAAAAAAAATAAAAATCCAGACCTAAATTTTATTTCAACCAACCAGTCGAGTATAAAGAGTCACAGTCACAGAGTACTCAACTGGTCGGTGGGAACAAAATCTTGGTCTGGATTTATACTCTGTGAACCTGAAATGTCCACCGCTGCTGGAGTAAACGGGACGGACGGCTGATTTCTGAGTGCTGTGAGGGGTCACTGTACTACCCGTCGTCACATTTTAGTGTGGTCTCGCACAAAGGCACTAACACGAGGCTTGCAGCACTTACTGATCGTGTGCACTCTAATGCTTTTTGCCTGCAGCTTAACACGGTTGTTATTTGTGCTAATAACCCACTTCAGACAAAAGTATCTGCCAAGTACTTGAATGTGGATGTCGACATGCTTTCAGAGTTAGGTGAAAGGCCTTGGAAGGCGGCCTGTCTGAAAGCACCGAGGAGATGGACGCCCGTAGAGATAAGGCTGGATTAAGTTGTGGCCCATGCGTATTAATCTCCAGGAAGCAGTGCATTGTGTTGCTCCAGCAGCAGATAAGCTATAAAAACCCACTAGTCCCCCCCCCCCCCTTTTTTTCCATAGCGTTGTGAAAACAACTCAAAGCGTCACAAGCTGTATGATCCAGACTAACAAGAGGGTCCAGCATTATATCAATACTGCAGATATAAAACTTGAAAGGGCATGTACAGGGCAGATGGCATACATTTTCACATTGGTCCTGATTGGATAAGAGAATTACAGAAGCAGTCTGATTGGTGGGTATCCAGTAGCCCAACTCCAGTACGCCACAAACTGTATTCCCGCTCTCCCTACGGCTCAGCAGCGCTGAAGCTGCACACCCCAGAAATTAAAGTTCAAGATCTGGTGATACATAGTGCTAAGCATGTAAATGCATGAACGATACTTTCCTCAATGAACTGAAAGTGCATGGCACCAACTCCATTTAGGCCCATTCAATTAACTATATCTCTCCTGATAATTGCTAGGCTGTAAAGTGCATATTGATGCAGACCGTTTGATTTACATGTCCTTCTTTAAAGCCGGTTATCTGCAATATTGTGTGTGAGCAGGACTGACTTGTAATCACTACGATCTGTCAGGCATCCAGGAATTCTGCTGACAGCTTCTGCAAAAGGTGTTTCACGGTTTCACTGGCTAATTAAGCCACGCATTACTTGCCAGTAGAAATTAATGTTTTTCTGCAAATTTGGATGGAGTTGCTCACATTTGAATTTTTAAAGTATACATTATATTAATTTGAAACTGTCTCCTCCCTTTTTTTGTAAATAGGACAAATGTCTCCCAGAATGAGTGCCAGTATCATGCATCATTATAGGTTGGCAGAGGTGGTCTGCTTGCACTGAAAGGCTGGAGCGCACATCATTACTGCTGCACTGATGAAGCAGAAGGCACACACCATCATTAAAGGCCGAAAATATCTGTTGCCATGTTTCATGCCTGAGCAAAATTGCATTTGAGGACCCCTGAGCCTTCTAATCAAATGCCATCAGCACCAACATATATCACAATTCTTGAACTTTTTTTTTTAAGACCTTTTTTTTGTCGACATCTAATATTTGGCAATCTGACTCCCGGGAAGCAATTTCGTACAGAAGGCCCTGACTCGACACGGACACTTATGACAACGGAGTTCAGGATCAGGAGCGCATTTCAGCGTTTTGTATCACTGAGGGGGAAGCGAGTGCCAGACGGGCTGCGACAGAAACTCAGGGACCCAGAATGCGGAGCACAAGGGTGTTAACAACCAAATCAGGCAAACTGTACTTGAATAGAGGGACAATGCTTGTAGTCATGGTTACAGGTCCAGGGTCAGAAGCCAGGGTGGTCAGTCCTCCAGAGGCATGAAGACTGATGGTTGCAGGAGCAAGGAAGGGCAGGAGTAGGTAAGGTAGACAGGAACAGGAACAGGAACAAAAACAGGAATGGAAACAGGAACCAACAAAGGACAAGTTTGAAATGCTCATGTAACAATACCTTGCACTGAATGTGAGGGTAGAGGGGTTATTAAAGGGAGTGAGGCAGACGTGGTGCTTATTAGCACTAATCAGTCAAGTCCGCCCCGCAGAAAGCGACAGCTGCACATGAGGACAAGGCTACGGTTGAATTCAACTTCCTTTGACATCACTTCTCCCCAATTTTTTCCACACTGATGAACAGAGAACCTGACCCATTGTCTTACTGCTGGTGTTGCTTCTGAGATGCATCAAAAACTGCAGAGGAAAGCAAACTTTTTCTCTTTTAAATTTGAGGGAGACCAGGACGAGCCCTATCCAACGTGGACCACCCCATGCCCGAAGTAGAGACATGTTTCTCGGATATAAAATTCTGGCAGGAACATTCTCTCGAACAGGTCTTTTTTCAGCACAGACTGGACATCTGCAGGGTCTGTGGACATCTCCCCTGCCCAGCAGGAAGCCTGCAGTGCTTAGTAAGACCTTCCTACCCATCAGAGCTGAATGTGCAGACGGAATCCTGAACTGAGAAAAAAAAATCCAACTTCCTAAAAAGGGAAAAAAGTAAGACCATTTGGGACCCTTCAAAATGGGCGCCGGCCAGATGGGCAACCTGAATATCGGTAACGGCGCCGTGATGAACCTGCCTCGGCCGGCTGCCAAACGCACATTAACATTTTAAGATCCATTTGTTAATACGCAATTACAGCCAGGATTGATTAGGAAGCACTTGAGGCCGCTTTTAATGGCGATGAAGGCGCCGTTAGAGCTCGGGCTGCCCGATGGTTTATGACGCGCCGTCATCTTCACGCCCTCTCCCCCGCGCCGCCGTAAATCCGCGCTGCACAAACTCTCGCCCTGTCACACTTTCACGAGGTCAGTCGTAACTTTTAAATAGAAATATGTGGAGCTGTTGGCGTTCACACCTCTTCTTAATGTGCAAAACCTGCCCTTTCCCACTGCCTTATTAATCACAAAAGAAGAGGACGGCTTCTGCCTATTTCCTTACACGATCCACGGACGTTTTCATAAAAAATTATATATTACACACAGGATATCTGTATTACAATACAGTCTAAACAAACAAAGGTAGCAATCATACAGTAATGTTTTACAAAACAGGCAAATAATTGTATTAAAAATATAGAAAAAAGAATATCGGTCACATATATGAAGTGAGACACTGGAGATAGCGAAAGTCCTACTGTGGTTCTGCAATTCAGATATCAGGCTGATTTCACGGAAGCAGGCTGACTGGATCCCTACAGTACAGTACTGCCCTGTGGCTAGCTGATATGTAGTATATTGGAGTATTCCTACCTATGACAGCTTACATAATCAGCTTCTGGTGCCTCTCCCTGAATGATCCTGACCCCGGTTCATTGGGTTATATAATAAACAGCGGTCAAACCAAGCATGGACGAACACCTGATTCAGAAAAATAAGTAAAATAAAAGCCGCTATCGTTATCACGGTGATGACATATGAACGGCAGCAAAATATGTAAAAATATATATGCAAATCATCTCTTCTTGTTTAACTCTACTGGTTTGTAACTCTGCGTGAGTAGACGAAGTAATAAAGTCTTAAATTGAATGCATTTGCCATTGTCTTCTGAAATACATCACCTTTAAGTTTTATCAGCTAAACGCCAGAAAACTCTTACCTAAAATATCAAAACTGTTAAACTGTGAACCGCGGTAGGGATATTTCATTGTACTACGTTTGCGTATTAAATGTGACGAAGTAAAGGGGGGGTAGTGGAAAATTTAAATATGGAAGTCGGGCGATTTTTATTATAAAATGTATAACGCTCTGTTGACTCTGCACAATACCATGTCGAGACAATGCACTGATTAAATGAAGAGGAAGAGACGGATAAATGCAGAAATGCGCCGATGACAGGTGAGTTTCGAATTAATCAGATTGCGCTGGGGTCCCTGTGCACGTGCGCTTGCTTCTGCGATCAGCAGTACGGACATCTATCGTTAGTGTTGCGCAGAATGCCAAGAGTATTTGTGGACTCAGCAAATATGCAGAGCGCCTAAACGCAGGGATGAGATGCATTAAATCGTAAACACCCCTTTTTCTCTTTACGGGTAACTGCACGATTACGCGGGATGGTGAATAGCTATTGGGTAGAGAATCAGAGCAGGATGTTGCTGAACCAGAAGAACACAACCCTCGGGGTTATAAACTGGCCACTGGTTAAGCGCAGACGGGAATAAAACTATATTTTGCACTCAGAACTCACCCCTGGCTCAGGTGTGGACAGAGCGGAGCTGTAATTGTTTGTCTCTGTCTTGATCCCAGAGCTTAATCAGTTAAAGTGGCATTTCAGTGTTGAAGGCGTCGCTGTTGAATTTTCCCTCTGTCCCGGGTAATTAGGATCCAAACAAGGTCTGAGAGTTGGCAGACAGCAACAGCTGCTTTCAATGCAGGGTCAGAAGTCAGTACAGTGATTTGCATAAGCTAATCAGGGTAAATGAAATGCTGATTTATTCATTTTGGGGTCTGATTTTGGTGTCCTGATAGAAAAGCCCCATCGGTTTTTCATATGCGATCAATGAAATTAATTAGCCATATACAGCAAGGTTATGCATGCACAGCTACCCCAGCAAACAAAATGTTTACAGAAGTTGACAGCATTAGCAAGACTCCAGTGGAGTAGGTGAAGTGCTCAACTAAGTTTTCCGAGGGATTTTTTTTAAACCCTCCCTTGGAAGCTAAAATCTTGACAAATCGACTGCTTTCAAAAGTATAAATAAGATGCGTATTCCTTCTCAGTTCCTTGTGAAAGCATCCCACCTCCAACCCATCTGTCAAGATATATATTGTAACTATCCACCTTCTCAGCTACTCTGCCGTATGAAACGTATTACCTATGCTGCAATTACGCCAAGAGAGCTCTCAAAACATCGATGTAGTGCAAATGCAGTTGATGCGTGTGTGAGGAAGACGTGTGTTTGTGTCAGTATGAGTGTGAGGGTTTGGTTGTACGGGAGTTTCTGTCTGGTCAGGCTCGTGTGTGAGAGGGAGAGAGAGCAGGCTTAGATGGCCGTGTGTGAGCAGGGAGAGCTAAGCTACGTCTCCTCAGAAGCAGGTCTTCACAATGCAGGATCGTGCCGCCATGTGATGTAAATTCCCTGCAATGATGAGACCGGCACGACATCACCAGGAAGCCTGGTCGGAACTGGGGCCACTTCAGATTGTAAACAATGAGCAGGGGGTGCTGGGGGTGTGACTGAGGCTTGGTTACAGCGTACTTTAACACCCAAGCTAAACATATTTTGCATGACCAAAAATCACAGGGAAAGGCCAACGGGGGAAGAAATGAAAGAAGTATGATGATGTTTACAGAAGGAAAGCGACGGAAGACTCCCTATCGTTATATGACACATTCAGGACTGAAATGCTCCACCACCACGGGCACAAATGAATGGGCTGGATCGTCACTCCTTACAGGGATTTGGGGGGAGGTTTATTTTCAATGCAATTCAATTTATTTTTATATAGCGCCTTTCACAAGAGATTCGCCCCAAGGCTCTTTACATGTGTTTGTCATAATACATTGCTACATGATTTATACAGAAGAATTCAAAAACACGGGAAAGGGAAGACAAAGAAAGGAAAAAACAAAGCCAGATGACAATGGAGAGTAGGAACCAAAACCTTCCAAGCGGGGAGAAAACAATCGCCCGTGGTCCAAGGTCAACTGGCTGCCCAACATGGGTCTTGTCTTGGCAAGGGAATGCAGTTTAGGATAGGATCTGGACCCCCTCCCGCGACCCTGAATAGGACTAGCGGTTTCAGGAAATGGATGGATGGATGCAGTTTAGACTCTGGTGATGTTTGGCAGTAGCTGGGAAATTTTGCTTAATTGTGAAATAGCTGCCCCCATTAAAACAGTCCAGCGCTGCAGACTGAGGGAGGGGGGTGGGGGCAAACGCAACTCACTGATTGCCGGGAAATGACCGAGGGTGTCGAACCTTCACATCGTAGTCGCATACATTCTCACAGCTTTTTGAGCCATCTAAAATTGCAATATATGACTGAGCTAGTTACATTTAAGGGTAAAAACAATCTCAAAAGTACTCTGGAGGGAAATGTGCAAATACATGTTCACACCTCTGTATTTAAGACTAGCTTCTGTTTTGTCACACCCGGTGATTTTTCCCCCCGACTTTGCTCTTCACTGGCTACCCTAAGCCCACAGCTCTGCCATCTATCCAAAGCTTCCTGAGAGTGCAGAGATAGCCACCAAAAGGCAACTGAGTTTTTCTTTTCCTAAATGTCCATCACTGGTATAAAATTATACTGAAATTGGACCAAATTGAAACAGCATGACTTTATTTGTGTCGTTTAGAACAGAGCTGTGATGATGGAGATGTCAATATTTTGAATGGATTGCACCTTCTGATTTTACTCCAGGACAGACACATGACCTACTCCAGGCATCTACATGGTAACTTGGGCATGCAGCACACTTATTCTCTCCTTCCTGTAGTAAGAACTACTTGTTGATAATGACCTGTTTTAGCCCCCCCAGAACCAGCCAAGCCGCAGGTTTCAAAGCCCTGTTCTCCCTGTCATATAGCTTTCCAGAGAGTTCCTTTTCCATCCAGGGCTCCTGATTGCCAGGTGCTGTTTTTTTTTAGTCAAAAAGCAACCCAGGCAACAGCATGGGCGAAATCATGCTCTACCACAGTGTTTCTCAACCCAGTCATCGGGGAGCCCCAGACAGTCCACATTTTTGCTCCCTCCCAGCTCCCAGCCAATCAAAAACACAGAATTCCTGGTACAGGCATGCTGGGAGCTGGGAGGGAGCAAAAAGGTGGACTGTCTGGGGTGGGTCCCCTAGGACTGGGGGGAGAAACACAATGAAATGCAGGAGTGTGTATGTAGGTTTTTGGGGTAACCTTTAGGTCAGCCATTCAAACCCAGGTGTGAGGACTCCTCAGCAAACCAGTCCTCTAATTAGTAATCTAATGAGGGAGTTTCAGCGAAAACCCACATACACAACAGCCCTTTCTGGATAAGATTGCCCACCTCTGACCAAATGACAGAGGTGGAAAGTTCAGGTCCAAAAAGTAAAAATCCAGACCAAGATTTCTCTGGACTTTTACTTTCTGAACCTGAACTTTCCACCTTGGCCAAATGGTGCACAGATCATCAAAGGAAAGCTTTATCCAGCCTGACTGACCATGTGCCTCGTCAGAGCTTAGCTTCGGGGGACCCAGACTACTTCTGTATTTGGGGGTCCGTGTAAAAACCTGTGCCTCCACAATTCCCCCACGCTGCACCTAAAAGCCGCACCCATCGCCTTCGTGTCCTTATTTCACTGCCTCATATTTTGACTGAGACGGGCTTAAAAATTGAGCTGCTTTTGTTTAAAATCCATAGTTCTAGCCCTCTGTTTTATTTATTGGTGTTTCTTGAAGTATACAGCCTTCCTCTACATCAGTGTTTCTCAACCCAGTCCTCGGGGACCCCCAGACAGTCCACATTTTTGTTCCCTCCCAGCTCGTAACACAGCT
>JAODJU010000018.1:24276048-24291592 GCA_026776725.1 Gnathonemus echidnorhynchus
TCACGACGTGGGACCTGTAGCCGTTTTGGGGTGAGGGTCACGACGTGGGACCTGTAGCCGTTTTGGGGTGAGGGTCAGAAGAAATTATTATGAGCAGACGTGGGGAGACGATGGGGTTCGGGGCGGATAGAGGAGCGGAGAGGAAATCAAACTTAATTTCCAGGCACTCCGTGAATGTGTGTGTACCTGTATATTTTCCTCTTGCGATATTTCCATCATGTCATCCTTATGAATGCATGAAAAACAGCTTCTTATATAGGTGGGGAGAAGTTTTTAATCTGAGAAGAAAGTCCATGTGTTTTAATATAGCAGGCAACAGTGTAACAGGGTACAGTGTGACACAGTGTGAATTACTGAATTATTCTGTACCCGCTTTTCATTTTCTACTTTCTTTATTCTTTCTTTAGCTTTTAATGTTATTTTTTACAGTGTATGAGACCATGACACTATATAGTATAATTGGTTGTGGAGCAGTATACATGGGTCTTGTATAATTAGGTATGCATATACTTTTAATGGTCAGTTTAGTTCCTTTGCTTATTCTGTTGCTGTTTTTCCCTGTAGATTCATGCATGAATATGTGCTCCAGGGTCAGTTGCTGTAAATGAAACTGGCTGGCCTTAAAAGCATTCGTCTTCAAGGAAAAAAAAAAAGAATTAAATTTGATGTTTTTCAATCCTGCTGTCTGATATTGAGTAACATGTTCTTCCACAATATTTTGGAGCTTGTATTTTTGTATTTTGTTTTTCAAAATCTAAATTGACTTCGGGTGCACAGATTTGACAGAATTGCTCTCGGAGTGTCAAGCTCTGTTTCTTAATGGGGTTTTTTGGTAGGAGCTGGGTAGATTTCAGTGCTGATAAAAATATTTAACTGCAGTTATTTTCTTCCGAAACTCCCTTTCAGCTCTCAGAAAAATCCAGAATCAATTAGCCAATGGAGATCTTTTGGAGTCATTTAACAGACGGCACATAACAAAGCTAACTACTTGTTCAGTTTTATTTCCCTGTTTCTTTTGCTTCTTGTCCTTTATTTGTATTGCGGCTGACGACTTTCACATAATGCAGAGGTTTCATCCAATCTGATCACGATTGTGATCACCACTGCAAATCGAATTCAGAACCACAGCAGGGGGCATGTCCTCAGCTGGCTGCAAGCAAAACAGCTTTTTTAATCTACAGTAATTGTTTGACTAAAAGGAACCATAAAATTATTTTGCCTTTTTTGTGGGAAGTAGTAAATGTTGAAATACCTTTACTTTCAAGTATAAAACATTACAGCAGTAATTCCCAACACAGTCCTTTGGGAACCACAGACAGGCCTTGTTTTTGCTCCCTCTCAGCTCCCAGCCAATCAGGAACACCGAATACCTGGTACAGGTGGCTGGGAGCTGAGAAGAAGCAAAAATGTGGACTTTGCATTACAGGCTAGCACCAGCAGTCAGTAGTCATGTACAAAACTTTTCAAAAGTACATGGACATTTGGGTTATTGATAATTTTCTAGTGGCTCGAGTCATGTAGTTCAAAGAGAGGGATAAAGGTTTCAGATTTTTTTACTCTTTAGGATCATGAGTTTTATTCTCAAATATTGCTCGTTGCAAAATATACATTTAAAAAACGTACTCTCCTCCAGTGTGCTATTATGATCAAGAAAACTACTCAGGATGACGATGAACATGTAAGACCTGCCACATACATTTGTGGGGCATGGGGACATTCATACGTTTGTAGAGAGGCATGGATACCTCGTGGCCACAAAAACGAAAGACCTCATTTCGACAATGTGATGGAAAACTCAGTCATGGGTCCAAAAATAGCAGTTAAGCCACCCAAACACAGAAACGCTAAGTGCAAAAATATAGCCTCATCCAGACACGTGTATCACCAGAAAACTGGTTGCTTGCTTTTCCATGAATTCTTATTCTCTAAATCCGGCCAGCTGGACTCTTACTGCCTAACAGCGTAATTAGTCTGCAGCGAGTTGGTCTTCATTAACTGGGGGGGGGTCTTCTGGCACAGAGCCGGTGATCAATCACCATGGAAATGCAACCAAACAGCTCCCAGCTGTTACCTGGCCTCCTGTCAACTCACAACCTACAAACACATATTATTATATTAATTAATTACCATGTGTATCGCTTCTAATTCCCAGTGCATTGGGGAAAAGGGCGGCTATTCCATCACTGAGTAATTTCACTCATCATGAAGTCTGTTCACAGCCACACAAACCGTGTACCTGTGACTAAGGCTTGCTACAGGCTACTCCTCACAGGTGACCTCTCATATGACTTTGGGCACTTTAATGACATTAATGTCCCTTAGAGAGAGGTGTTACATCAAAGTCTTAACTGTAGTACAGAATAGATGTGTATGTATTAGGTTTGGTTCAATGTGAAACATATTTGAACACTGCGATACAAAATACACGCAGTCCAAATGGAAAATATATTTTAATGAAATATTCTGCTAAAAACACTGTAATTAAAGGAACTAATTTATGCGCTACGGATCTGACAAAGACACATAAACACATGAACATTGGCGCAGATGATTCATTACACTTTTATCAGTATGAATGCATATTGTTGGTAGTCTATAACAGCATTTCCCAGTCTGGTTCTTGGTGACCCAGAGATAGTTCATGTTTTGGGAGCAAAAATGTGGACTGTCAGGCAGGGAGTTGGGAGGGAGCAAAAATGTGGACTGGCTGGGGGTCGCCGAGGACCAGATTGGACAACACTGGTTTATAAGATTAGAAATACTCAATGGGAAATGACGCTGTCTTGGTCCAGTGGGGAAGCTGAGTAGGTTTTACCATCAGGTACTGATCTTTTCCTAGAGCACAGAGCTGATATACTCACTCACTGTCTCGCTGATCCAGCCAGTCATCTTCACCTCTCTGCTGTCTTCCTCTGCAGCTCCAGTACATTGTCTGATAACGTCATAACATCATATGAAAAATATGTAAGTAGTATACTTATATAAATACTTAAATACTGTATATTAGTACTTTTTGTATTTTAATTGGCTAAAAAAGCAATGCTTTATAAATGAACACAAATTTGAGAGCAAAGACACTTTGCGATGAAAGCCAGTCTTTGTTCTGAATATTTAATTTGAGCAAACCTCTATAGGTAGCCCCCCCCCTGTCCCCCGTCCCCACTGTAGAAAGGAGAAATTGGGTGTCAGACTTCTGCTTTATTAGTCTGGTGTAGAGAGTATGTTTCATCTGGAATCTGTCAACGTCCATTTACACTTAATCAACGCCCCTGAGTTCCGTAACCATCCGCTGCAGTACACGACGTTATAAAATCCCCCAGCTTGGCAGGGTTCCTCGCGTTACCTCGGAAACACCAGAAATGCCTTTGGAGAACCTGCCTTTTTTAGTCCTCTTCAGGTTTACGTCCTATTCTGTTTCATAGGACTATGGTTCATTGACAGGTTGACTTCATTCTAAGAATGCCTGTCTGGCCCTTTAGTCTCTACAGTGACCAAAACACCGTTTTCCACCTGCTGAGATATAACAATCACTGCTGAAAGCACCCATTATCGGCTCAAAATTGCTTCACGAAATAAAAAAAAAAATGTATTGAGGGTTTTTTTTTTTTTTATAGAATCAAAATGCATTAAATGGATACAGCCCGCTGCATCAGGGTTGTTCCTTAGCTCCTGGTGACACAATGATCCATGGTGCAATACCAGTGATCACTTTCTTCTTGGTCTGTACTCTGCTACTGGGCTCCCCTAAATCTGCAGATCTCCATAGCAACAAGGCTCCGTGTCAATGGCAGAGGCCATATATATTTCTGTCCAGATGGAAGAACCAACCATGCTGCCTCATGGCCTAGACAGTGAGAAAAGACTCCTAGAGCCGATAATACTTACACCAGAACTTTTTATCATCACAAGTCACCACAACAGGAAAATGGCCGGGTTCAACAGACTAAAGAACTTGTAAATATATTTGTAAATCAGGTTGGTAGAAACAAAATCTTGGTCTGGATTTGTAATTTCTGGACCTGAAATGCCCAACAATGGGGGTTAAAACCCTGTAGGCCCGTGTGAACCACGAACCAGTCCTGAAAACTGCAGACCACAAACACACCTGCCTGCGCACCGTATCATGATCATCAGCTCAGTCTGGAAAAACTGGGCTTTATTACTTGAGGATTTCATAGTCAGTGGGTTTGTGGTCAATTGCCATGGCGACGCAGACATCATCTAAATCCAGACCCTCACTGTTGGTCTACCTCATTCTGTTTTTGACAAATGATACATCTTAGTTTAATGGAAAACCTGGATTAGCTTCCTTGGTTTACATTATCGACGTTTTGTGAAACATCTGCAGCTCAGTATTGGATTAACTAATTTAATATCAGATTAGATATGTTTGACTAGGGATTGTGGCTCCTCTGCAGGCAGTGAACCAATTTCAGGATTAGCCCTGATCCTCGGGCGTTGTTCATGTCTGGTGACACCTTCATCAGGGACAAACCTTTCATCCCTCATCTTTGGTCAGTGGCTTCCATTTCTTGAAACACATCAGCAGAACTTTCGGGGATTCTCACTGTATTTATATTTACTGGGATATTGTCCCACGTTTTCCACTATTTGGTTCCAGTACCTCTTACATGTCATTTCCTTCTTGGCAGCTTTCCCCGATCATTAACCCATCCAAAAATACCTGATGCTGTATAGATGAAATAAATAGTTAATAGGTCTATATTAGACTGGTAGGAATCCTCTCCCTGACCTCCATCTTAGTTTCAGTGACTGAATGATGCTGGAATGCAGGAAGATATGATGTCTCTATATCCCAGTTCTCACTTCAGACAAGACCTGGGTCTTGCTCTTATTTAACTCAACATTTCAGGACTCAAATATATTTTCTTTGCTTGTTGACAAAGGCAGCAAAGTCAATTATCTTCACTCAGTTCTGTGCTTCTAGTGATCTCCCGCTTTTGGGGAGGTGGTAATGAGTCAGCTATCTTTTAATCTCCCAGTTCAATTTCTGAATCCAATGTACACCGAGTGACTGCTCTCTTTCTCTGTGTCTGAAATAAACACCTAAAAGGAAATAGAAACCTTTTCAAATCTCTTGTCTGATCACAAAATCACAACGCCTGTCTCCTTGTGCGGGTCCAGCTTTGCCAGCAGAGGGATAGCGTATGAATACCTACCCAACATCATTCTTTTGCTGCTTTATTTCATAATCAAGGTAAAATTTATGCACGAGTATGTTTTTTACGGCAGCACCGGGCACTCTACATGCCACACTTTACCTCCCGTCCCCCGATACGCCTTTTTCAGGTCCTTTTTCAAATTCAGCTGCAACAAACCACCAATATCATGGATAAAAAGAATGGCGGCGAACATTTCTCTGTGAAACAGCTGAAGGATGGCAGACAAATAAACACACAGCCACGTTGAGAAAAACAACCACGCAACGCTTATCTTTGGTTTGTTTCAGCCACTGTAATGAAACGGCTGCGATAAAGGGGCACAAAAAACAAAGCAAACGAAATGTAAAACAAATAAAGGATCCAAACCATCCACAATATTTATCAAACAGCATCATTCTAATGGTGTTTTGTCTCTCAGCTACAAAGATCACCCCCAGTGAGAACTGGAGCACAGACAGAGCGCAGCGTAACCCAAACGTACGCCAGAACACAGCAGGAAGTGACTTCAGACAGCTTCAACCTCACACGTCGTGGCTCATTTGCACAGAAACGTCAAATATCATTAGCAATCACGATGTGGATTGCTGTTTGGTCAGTGGAATGAAAATGTATGAATTTATCTCAAGTCGAACAGAAAAAAAATAAACCCTCTTTACATTTTGTTTACTTAATGCTCTCATCAGATCCTATGCCATGAAGCTGGACCTTACTGTGTTCGGAATGTGCATCGGCAGATCATGAATCTCCTGCTGCTGTCGCTCTGCTATGAAATTAGAAATAATCCACAGTTCAAGACAGTTAGGATGTAAAAGCTAAGATAATGTTATTTAGTCGAACCGCCTTATGTATTTTAAGCATGTTTTTAAGAAAACACTGGCAGAATTGCCTGACCCAAAATTAATCTCTCTCACTAGATTTAACAGTTCCATAAAATTCCCTCCCCCTCCAATTCCCTTGCCTAGCTGAATTTATATCAGATTAATATGTAACCTCTAAGGACTGTTGTCCCCAATGCATATAGTCTTTCATCTCATCTGATCTCTTATGCGTTATGATACTTCATTGCACTCGCGATCAGTTATATGAAATATAATTACAGGCACGCAAACAAAAATCATTCGTAAATATTTAATGTGAATCACTCTTGGTCGATGTGCCCTTCCAGAAGATGGCGTCCTATATGGTGCCTAATGAGTTGACGGGCACTGATATGAATTGCCTCTCACTCCTGGGCCTTAATGCATATGGTTAATAATTCATCTTATTCAGATATCGCGTCTTTGAAACGAAGACATGGCGACTTCCGCGATTTCCTCACCCGATTGCATGGCAGCCATCTTCCCGTCAGGCAGCGAAAGGCAGATTTGAAAGGCATCGGATTTGAAGGCCGTGCCTGGGGGCCTGTGCTGAAGTAGATGGGGGGGTGGGCTGCAGAAGCCACCATGGGACTTTCTCGCCACAGGATGCGCCTTTACCTTTAAGAAAATGTGAAACCCTAATTATCTGGATGTGGGGGCAACAGGATAAGCTGAATGCTGCCATCAGTACTTAGCCTGAGTGACTGATTTATTTAGTTATCGATTTCTTTTTGCCTGAAGTATAATGAAAACGCCACAGGGGGTGTGTTAAGGGCATAGAGTCATAATAATACACGTCCACCTTCTGTCCTCTGGACCAAGACCGTGTACCTCTTATAAACAGCAGTCAGGTTTTATATGCATGCAGACAGTTCGAAATGGTCAATAACTGAGGCCAGCCACCGTCTGCATTTAGCTTCCTGTCAATCTCACTTTTCGGCCACATGAATCATTCGCAATCAGGGTACATAACTGGGAGCGCTTGAGATAAACAATCGGACACGCGAGCTTTATAAAAACTCTGCCTGTTTGTTTGCAGTCGCCCACACAGACAGACGTGCGCAAGAAAAATTGTGAGATGCGCCGGCTTTGCATCACAGCGCGATGTTCTGCTTCGAAAAAAACATCACAGTTTATGAGCATGTTTATACAGTTCACTCGCATGTCAAGGTATATGACTATGCCTGCAGTGACCAAAAATATCTAAATACTTTATGGTATCGGCTTCCTCAGAGAGACTTCCACAGTTACCGAACATTACTCTTTGTGCTCCGGTGCCTGATCTTGTCCACAGCTTTCCTCTGAGCGAAGGTCTAAGACATCACATGGATTTTTCTATAGCCAGTCAAGTGTCTGGTGTTGTATCTTTACCTGATGAAATCAAGTCTTCTTATGCCTGGGAATTGGGGGCTAAATGGATCGTCATGACCTTGGCTGGTGATATATGACTGTGTTTTCGTTCAAAGTAATTCACCTTTCGGATGCCCAACTGAACACTGCGAGCGTCTGACGAAAGCGGCAAATAATCCATCGAGAATAATCCATTGTTTGTCCTGCCAAGGTCATTCCGGGGACCAGAATGGCACAGCTAAGATGGAGCGATTGAGAAAGGGGCAGCCAAGTAAGCAGATAAGAAGAACGGAGGCTAGGATGAGAGAAGAGAAAGTTGGGAAAGATCAGTTAAGCAGACATCTGGTAACTGACACATATCGACATCCGCGGGCATATCTCCTCGCATTTGCACACTTCAGGAGAGACACAGATTCACAGAACCACACAGATCAATGCACAAACCCTCAAACTACAGGCCCAAGTCATTATTCAATTCCCTCTGAACCGGACTCATGTAGCCCGATCTGTGATGCGCGGGAATCTGGCTTCAGACACTCCTGTCAGTACACAGGATGTGCAGCATGTTGCCGTTACCAGGGTTACCGCTGATTCTCGGACAGGCGACGGGGGCTGTCCACTAGATGGTTCCACACACTCGCATGTCATCCACGGCCCGCTGATATCTTGCCCATATTCCCTCAGGCTGCAGACGTATCCTGTAGAAATGATAAAATGCAAGAATTACAGAGTGTGTTGCACACTGAGATGTAACGGGTCTCTACAGACATTGCTGTCAGTAAAACAAAGCTTCGGGGTGGGGGGGGGCAATGAAGGGGAAGAACATAAGATTCTTTCTCTGCTGGCTAAAGGCCAACAATCAAACTGAATTCCTTTTAGATATTTTTTTGTATACTATCTCAGAGCATAACTGTACAGTTTCGTCATTCCTGAGATAATGAAGACAGCTGGCTTTTTATTTATTTTTTTTACATTTTTCCATATCCAAGGTTTTAAGATATCTAAGCTATGCCGAAAGGCGTCTTCATCTTTACTCCAGTAGACAGCACTCAGAAAAACGTTTCAGGGGTAAAAGAATTAAACGACGTAGCAGAATGCTCAATCTCTGTTTCGGAGTCATGGACAGAGGAAGCCAGCGTGGGGCAGCCACACGCACGTGCTGCTGTTTGTCTGGAAAGGGAGGGACACTCGAGCCCTGTAAGTGGATGGGTATGTTATTCAGGCATGTCCTGAAGAACACCTTTACCTCTCCAGGAGATTCTGGTTCATGTTTCCAAGGTAACGGGAGGTGAGATGAAGGGGACTTTACCGACGGCACCAAACACGCTGCAGAGACCCTGTCGCAAGTTGTATGAGACAGAAGCTTTTGGTCATGACCTTCCATCAGGTTTATCTATGTACGGTGGGTTCCTCTCCAGTGATGAGATACAGTGGAAATGAAGACAGCGACTTCTTCAGGTACAGCTCAAAATGTTGACTATGGTGTACAAGAGAGAACAGGAAGCTACGGATAATTGCCTGTATGGCAAAATGGTTAGTATAAGTTACATGTTAATCTGAAAAAAAACCATAGGGAGGAAACCAAAAACGTCACTTTAAATGGGTCATATAAAACAATTAATAAAAAGTAACCCTGATTAATGTCGATAGGTCTTGGCATTTCACAGAACACCAGTTGCAGAGGTTGTTGTTGGTGCTGCGCTGATATAACGACAGTTCCTTCTGTTCCTTGATGAGTCACATACAGAAATGAGGGGAATTGCAGGTACTTTACACACTGACTGTTGGTCTCATTATAGCATCATCCTCTGATTATGCATCCAGTGATATCTTGGCACACTGGAGCTGCAAAGTTCTCTTCACCACGATGTCTGCCGAATGTATAATCAAACAAACGCATTAAGTAGAGGAGCTTCGTCAAGCTTTTGTTGTGTTGCTTTAAAATTTGAAGGTGGACCAGCCTGTAGGTCTGTGATAACACGGCGTCTCCGGCAAGCCGCTTAGTGCTGCTCCCTCATCAGAGCAGAAAAGGTCTGAGGCGGCTCCAGGCCGACGCTGTTGACACGCAGAATCCTTCCCATGTCGTCCCAGAGCGAAAAAAAAAAAAAAACAGCAATGGCGTATAAAACCAATCCGGAATATCAACAAAGCAAAAGAGCAGAAAGTCTTTGTTGTTCCGCTCTGAGGTTTCTCAGTGCAGCATCTCCGTTTGCCTGGCCAAGACCCTCTCTGATGAGTCGCCAGACCCATTGGCAGTTCTGACCTCCTCCATGACTCAATGAATCCATCGACTTAAACTATGCTGGCTTGTGCTTCTCTCGCTAAAATATTTATATGGTAGCAGTCTGCCTGGGATGAGAAATCTTATTTCATAGTCCTTGTTAGGGACAAATCAACATCAGCGATGACATGTTCATCCAATGATGCTGAACCCAAATCCAACGTCTGTGTTGTATGGATTAGTATTTTGTCATTTTATAGGCTTCTAAACATTTGTCATCATGGATTGTCTACATGTTGCATGTTTTTTTGTTAATATTTTAATTAAATGTTCACGCTACTCCAGAGCAACCCTTGAAGCATCTCCCCGCCTGTCCTCTCTGTGTTCACCAGAGACATGATGGATTGCACGCCAATGCAAAATTCATCCTTCGCCATCCCATTGTTCTTGCATCATGCATCAATCTGTGTGCCTGTCACCAAGCCCTCCCCGCCCAGCACCCCCCCCCAACACAACGACCATCGAACCTCGGGCTTGGCGGACAGACAGCCCAGCCCTCCATTGTAATTCTGTTTGCTGGCACAGGGATAAATCAGCATAGTCTGCCCGGATCTTTCTGGTTTGAACCAGGCTATGAATATGTGTGATTCTGTCTCCCGCTGGAAACCATGAACCTGGGACCAACACGCCCCGCTTTGCAAACACGACCCACATGACTCCTCCTGCAGAGCTAAAGAAATAAAACAAATATAAACACCTTTGCTATGCAAAGCCGCTGAGGGCATCTTAATGCGCCCGTTAATAAATCTTTGGCATTATTACTCTTTGCATTATCATGCAGCCTCATTAATCCACCTGTACGCAGCTGAGGCAAAATAACCAGCCACCTTTACAGCCAACATTGATGTTATGGAAATGAATCCATCGCAGGGCCGGTCGGCCCGATGGGTGAGGAGGCAACCTTGCTCACACGTTTCCATTCCTTCTTCTGCCACTACACACTGTGAATTCGCACCGTTGGGTGTATCGCGAGAATACTCGGTGGGGGGAACAGCCTTTTTGTGAGAGTAAGTGGGGGGGAGAGAAAATGACCCTGACTTTCATGTGCATGGGACTACAGAAAATCCGTGCACCACAAACCGATTTAATATCTTTGGAGCTGAAGAGTCAAAGAGCTTCACTCCTGTGCTATTGAGCGTGCCCCGGGAACTCCTGTCAAAGACAGGCAGACATGGGGGGACGTCCCAAGCGTTTTCATGCTTTTTTGCAGTGAAAGTGCTCCTTGGTGACTCAAATTGCACCAGTGAAAACAACTTACCTTACGCACTAAGTGCAGGTCTACTCACCAGGCGACAATGGCGGCATCTTTCGAAGGAATAGGGTTCCTATACCAGAGTCCTCGCTAAAGCTGCCCACTGTGGCTCCTTCAAATCTGGCCTCCTAATCATCCCCTATATCGAACTGGTGAATTCTCTCCTGCCCTTTTACCACCTTAGCTACTGCGTGGTGAGCGTACTGGCGCAGAATGGCTGCCGTCGCATCATCCAGGTGGGGGCTACACAGCGGTAGGGGTTGAAGTAGCTCCCCATTGGTTCTGTACAGTGCTTTGGGTGTCTTGAAAAGCACTATAAAAATGTCACCTTCATTCATTCATCTTCTGAGGCGAAGTAAGCAGTGCAGCTTGCCTACGGCTTCGCCTGGGCTTTAACTGGTGCTATTTTCCAATTTCCCTGCAGCCCCCAACCCCAGCACTCATCATCCAATACACTGTACACTGTATACACTGCTCACAAACATTTAATATTTTTCCAAATTTTGCAAGCCTAAACTGCTGCCCACCCTACTGTAACTGCGCCCATTTCCAGGCTCTGTAAGGGAGAATCGTCCCATTGCCAGATTCACAGCTCAAACTCCCCCATATTTATACTTTAATAGTGGAGTTCTGGTGAAACACCTGGCAGCTTAACCTTGTGACTTTTCAGGTGTGTGTTCCTCGCCACCTCGCTGTATAGGTGTGTGTCTAAATGCGGTCACCATATGGAAGACAGCATGCCGGTAACGTTAATGTGTCCATGTGCCTTCCTCTACCAGGATGCTGCCATGTTTTTAATGTCCTCCATATGGTTCAGACCCCACTGGGCTCGAGATAAACAATATCTCCTTCATTTTTCATGCTGACCGCTGGAGCTTCCGCTACAATTTTGGAGTCTACCCCGTGCCCCTATTTAGAGCTCAAGCTGGGAGAGTTTATATAATATACTGCCAATTATCATCTTATTTCTGTCTAAAAAATGGAAAACAGAACATGCTGCAACTATGGTTATTATTTTTTCGCTTTTTTGTTTGTATATATCGGTCTTCATTTTGAAACGCCGTGAATGACAATCTGCAGCTATTTCCCTCGTCAAGTTGCCGAATTAAGAAATAGGTGGCGCTATTTATCTTCTGTTTGAAACACAAGGTCACCCTTTCGCTCCACTGTCAGTGCCTGAGCTTGGCTCCTCTGTTGCCAAGACGATTAGCAGGTGAAGTCGGCGGAGCCCCGGATGTTTCGATTGGCTCCCGAATCTCGTTAATAGTCTCCTGCCTGCAGCCTCACCCATGAAGCCATGCTGCCTTCCACCAACCCCAACTGGCCCTGTCTGTCTTCTCACTCCACTTCCCTTTCTCTGTCTAAGCATGGCTCGCCTGAGCATTAGCCGCCCGCTAGTGCTACCTTGGCATGCTGACGGTCTGTCTTCGATGCGCCTTTGTTTTGGGATTAGTGTTTGCATCCCCCTCATTATCCGGTTAAATAACTCGGAAATGATGCGATTAAGCGTATTTGAAATGACACATCTTCGCGTGCTGCTTTTTCAGCTCAGTGGGCCGCACTCTTCCCTCACAGCATTGGGGCTGCTGGCTTGAGTCTGACCTCAGCGCTGTGACTCTCGCTCGCAGCATCGGGGCTGCTGGCTTGAGTCTGACCTCATCGCTGTGACTCTCGCTCGCAGCATCGGGGCTGCTGGCTTGAGTCTGACCTCAGCTCTGTGACTCTCCCTCGCAGCATCGGGGCTGCTGGCTTGAGTCTGACCTCATCGCTGTGTCTGTGAGGTTGTGTGTGTTTTCCACGTGTCTCACAGGTGCCTTCTGGCTGCTCCAGTTCCTTCTTGCAGTCGAAAGACACGCAAGCTAATTGGTGTCTCTAAATTGATCGTAGCCTATAATTGTGTGTGTGTTTGTGTAATGGACTGGCATACTATCCAGGGTGTGTCCCAGTCCGGGGCCCTGTGTTGGCCTCAAGTGGTTGAACGGATGGATCGATGCTGTTTTCATATTTCCAGAATTAAAAATGACCAGAGAAGAGACAATAAAATTAATTTTATAGGCCTATCTGCCTGAGTCTTCCTATTTAATCTTTATTACAGGACAAAACATCCATCTATCTTCTAACCCATTATCCATGATAAAACATTCTATTGTAAATAGCAAGGTGCTGACTTTCAACATGATATGAATCAAATGAATTTTTCATTCTGAAACCTGTTTAATACATTAAGGGCGTAAAGGGAATATAGAATAAACCAAAGAAAAAAAATCAATAATCAGCAATGCAACCAGAGTGGAGGAAAGGATCTTACTTACTATTTACTATCTTCTTACTTAGTGGAGCCTGGAGCTCCAGAAAATGAAAGGTGTGGGGCACCATCCATCTGTCCGTTTGTTCGTCTGCCCGTCCATCCATCCGTCCATCCTCACTTGGCTCCTCCTTTGGTCCTGATGTTGCCTAAATGTGTTTCCATTGTCTGTAGCACCTAACAGTTCATATATGGCACCGCATGATGTTGGTCAAGGCTGCTTCAGTCATGCCGTCTGTAGCTATGGGATCCTTGCTTTGCCCGGCTTACTTTCCTCACATGTACAGCTGTGCCAAACTTGGAGTCTCTGGGGAGTTTCATTAATTGATTCCATTCAGATCCAGTAACAAAGCTCTGTGATCCCAAACAAAGATCACCTTCCTATTGCCAAGGCACAAACGGTGCCAGGAACTGCCTCACAGGCCAGGAATCCTGTGAAAAATAGGCTCCTTTCTTCATTGACGATAATGAGATGTCACTCTCCTCCCACTGCAATATGTAAATGTTTACACAGGCACTTATTTTTAAAAGAAGTTATGATTCCCAGTCGTGCACATTCATTTTCTCAAATTTGACACTCACCTTTTTAATTTATGTGCAGATTGATTGCGAGTCATCGGTGACTGAAGATGACGGGCTTGCCGCTTTAATCTGCAGGTGTTCTTCTCCACACCACTTGTACAAAACATAATTGAGAATTGGGATACATCCCCCCCCCCAAAAAAAAAAATCACCGTGACGACACTCGCATATCGAGATGCCACTTGTGTTCAGAGGTGCCTTGACAGAGCGTACGCAGCAAATACCAAATACCTCAGTGTCGCCTAGAGAGACAGGAGGGCTCTGCCACAGTGACTCACCAATTCTTCCTCAGTAAACAGTTTAATACATTCAAATGTATGGTTTATCCTGCCTTTGATGAGAAAATTAAGTTACCACAAAAGATGTAATCTGCTTGGTTCAAAATACCACACTCATGAGAAAACGTCGCACCGACACAATAATAGCTACTGTAAATATCTCCGCCGAATGAGAAATTATCTCAGCTTGCCCAGAGGAATGCATCCCACTGAATTTTTCAGTGAACAAACAAGGCTTCTCTCAGACAGGTGGTGCAACCCTTACGCAGCCCGAAGGAAGTTGTATTGTTTGTGAATGAGTGTTTGTCTACACAAATTTATACGCTGGTGAAGCATTCTAGAAGTGCGTGCTTATGCACTGGTGTGTGCACCTTATTTATGCACAGTGTGTGTGTGTGTGTGAAAGAGAGTATCTAGGCCTATGTGTCTTCAGTATCCCACCTGTCAAAAATATTACAGGTAAGGGAGTACAGGAATAAAATATACTGGTGTGTTTCCATGGCTATGTCGGAGTTTGCCAAAAACTCCAGGGAGTGTGTCTGTGCTTGTGGATGCTCCGTGGTGTATGTTTATAAAGAAGCAGATATTAAAGAAGAGTCTGTCCTGGATCGCGCTTTTCTCCCCGTGTCTGTCTGGGCTCTCTAATATGCCTCTTCACGTTGACTGGATATAAATGGCCCACTATGGCATGGAAGGGTGTGATGTAGAAAGGTGCAAAAACCTTTGAGTTCGCTTTACTGAACAGTATGATGACAATTTCTGATTATTCTGGACAATTAGTTGTAATTAATATAAAGCTGTAAGTGTGTAGGCATAAGGTTGCTGTGAGGAAGTACTCTTGTAAGAAGAGACTGGACAGCTTGTCAGCTGGTTTAAGAATTAGTGAGACATAAATTACATTGTGCTTAACACAGGCACTATACACCTTTTTTTTAGAATCAAGAAAAAGAAGAAGGATCTTTATTGGCCAATGGATGGATGGATGGATGGATGGATGGATGGATAGATAGATAGATAGATAGATAGATAGAGTGAATTTGAATGTGTCATGGTAGTTGGAACCACACAGGCTGTTATGTGTATTTCAGAAACTACTGATCTACTGGGTTTCACACACAACCATCTCTAGGGTTTTCAGAGAATTTTCCAAAAAAGACACAACATCCAGTGAGTGGTGATTCTCTGGGCAAAAATACTTTGTTAATGGCAGGGGTCAGAGAAGAATGGCCAGACTGATTAAGGTAGACATAAAGTCAACAGTTACTGAAATAACCACTCATTACAACCAAGGTATGTAGAAGAGCATCTCTGAATGCACAGCGCACCAAACCTTGAAGCAGATGTGCTACAGCAGCAGAGGAATACACCAGCGCCACTCTTGTCAGATAAGAACAGGAAACTCATGCTACAGTGGGCATGGGCTAACCAAAACTGGACAAAGGAAGATTGGAAAACA
>JAODJU010000018.1:24314315-24327636 GCA_026776725.1 Gnathonemus echidnorhynchus
CCCCCCCCCCCCCCCCCCCCCCCCACACACACAGCCTTATTGATTCGCTCTCCACCCTCCCTGCCGTGACACGTTTCCATTTCTCTGCCTTGTCACTCCAGGCTATGTATGGAGCTGCTGCTTCTTGCCACATTTTTTCGCATCTCCTAGGCGTTGCTCCGTGAACTTCTCCAAATACCGGTGATTAGTTGTGGGAGGGGCTTTGACCGGGGAACAGGGCCTGTGGGGGGCTGGGATGAGCTTCTGCTGCTAAGGGAGATGGACAGGGGTGGCTGGCAGTAGCTGCCTGTGAGATGGATCGCCGTGCGTTTGTCAATGTAACAAAGAGCTCCACAAAATTGCAGGTATAAACGTAAGCACCTTCCATAGCTTCTGGAGAAATGAGAATGTTTCGTTAAATGAGGTTTTCCGTGATTCGTGACAGTTAAGTGACCTTCCTAAGGTCGTACATGAGGTGCACAGGGCTTGTTGTGACATGATAAAGACCCCCCCCCCCCCCATAGGGACTCTGTTACATCCAACTGGGAGAGTTATTCTGCTGGGTTTCAATTGGGTTGACCCACTTTCACTTTTTGTTTTAACTGATTCTGGTACTGTTGGGAAGCAGACCCAGCGCTTCCTGCATTGCAAACAACCTGGAAAAGGTTCTTGTCAAATAGAATACAAGTCCGTACAGTGGGACGTCATCTCTTCCCTGGCCAATGAGATTACGGGGCCGTTGTGACAAACGCAACATGTAATTTCGGGAGACGTCTGGAAAGAGCAGCGACACGTGGAAATTCTGAGCATGTGCTCGATCAAAACCGATCCAATTCCACAGCCGGAATGTCGAATAGGGAGGGGGATCGATTTTTTTTTTTTTTTTTTAAAAAACCTCTGTTCTCTCCAGTGTAAGTGATTCTGAAAGGAAGACGAAAAGCTCAGTAATCTGTAAGAGCCCAAGTGTGTAAGACGGGTTCTTGAGTTAGTGATACACACAGGAAAGGTAGTGAAACTACAGCTCCTTTTAGTTACGCGGTGGGGGGGAGCTCTGTAAACATGCCAGGTTCTTCTCCCCCCTTAGGCAGAGACATGGGGCATAAAACAAGAAAATGCACAACTAAATCCATTTGCTTCAGTTTATGGGAGGAAGTACAAAACTGAGGCGAGCATACAGATTAGGGTGCAAGGCCCACAGTGGCCCACAGGGAGCGCTCTAGCGAGGCGGCGTGTGGGGAATGGGGGAAAAGGGGGTAGGAGGTGCAGGACGTTTGATCTAATTGCGATCATGCGGGCTGTCAGAAATAGCTTCTGACGGCTGGCATCTGGAGGTACCACAAACATGATAACTCACAGGCTTACTGCCTCCTCACTAAGGCTCCCACGCACACACCTCAGAGCAGATGGAGAGCAGACTATGCATCTCACAGAGGCTGAGGAAAATTCAAAAAAAAAAAAAAGAGAAAAAGTCCCCTTCTCCTTTAAATCCAATTGATCTCGGCCGATGTTTCGCTTTGTGCTTGCGGTCCTTCAGCAGATACGGTGCATGTGGATCTGCCGAATCCCAACCCGCTGCTATCCTCACTCCCTGAAACCCAGCAAACATCTGAAGAGTTCTGTCACATTATTCACAATTTACCAAACTGAGACTGGAGGGAAAAAAAAACAAACCCCACTTGCACATATGCAAAAAAAACAACACATAAAGTTTTAAATGAATGTGTTACAAAAGGCGATCTACCCCTGCCCCCCCCATAAGTCAACTGAATTATGAAAAGGTGTGGAAGAGTACAGTACTGTCAAAAGTCTTAGGTAGCCAAAAAATGATGTTTAAATGACCTTCGTGTCTGTATGAAACTATTACATTATGTCTGTCAAACAGTTAGCTTAACCATTCCAAAACCTCCCCTAAAGTCACTAAATTATTTGCTGGAACCATCCAATACACCAAAAGTACTTTTAAATTTGATCACCTGCACACCTTGTTTGGCAAATTCCATTCAGTTATTTAACTAATTAATTAATTCAGAGAGCTGGTGGAGAAATTTAACGGATAAATGAAATGGTTTAGGTGCCCCTGAGGAGAGGTTTGGGAACCAAAGCAATGTTCTTCTAGCCATCCAGCAAGATGTCAATAACTTTTTGGAGAAATCCTGTTAGTATTGATAGTGCTGCTCTTAGTCTGCATATGTTCTAATGTTAAACAGTGTTTTAATGAGCAAATATATACTTAATACCCAGTTAAATAGCTTTAAACATGTTATTTGACTGCCTAAGACTCTTGCACAGTATTGTACATAAGAATTCTGCAGCAGAACAAGCCAGACCTTATCAGGAATGAGGAAACCACACTGATGAAGGACCTCGTATTAACAGAATCGGTCATTATTTAATTTGTTCTCTCCCTTCAGGATTTGCTATCCTTCCTAATTGACCTATGATGTCGTCCAACTCTATGGATTCCATCCCAACGAATGAAAACATTCTCCCTCAAAAATACACATTGCGGCTGCTCAAAGTCAACACAGCTGGGAGCTCAGAGATGTCCCTAATCTGCTTTTAAATAGCTGCATTCCCAGCCTCTCGTAACTAATATCTGGTTCTCTGTGTGGAGGGACCCTGAATCCTTGGAGCCCCGTTTGTGGCATGATGGCTTACGACAAACTCGCCGCATACCACCAGGGGGCGATCAGCACCATGTGGGTAAACAGAACATGACTGATGACCAGTAACTACCCCAACCAGGAGGCGTGGCAAGCATCTGCTACAAAGTTTAAAGGCCTGGGGAGGTAAGGAAGAAGGAGGAGGTGGCAAGCATTAGTGTTTATTTGTACTCCCCAGGAGAATCCTAGGGGCAAATGCCTTAAAGACACCACTGGCCCTGAAGCAAATGGCCTTATTTTTGTATCCTTAGAACAATGAACTCATCATCGGGATGGAACTTTTTCGGGGTAATATTGTCAATATTGTCACTGGGATTCAACATCCTCTTGATGATGAGTAATAATTAGTCCTGCACTGTTCTGCTGCAATTAATGAGAGGGGCAAATAACAAGTAACCAAAGACAGATGCTAACATGAAAGTCTGTAGCATTTCCATATACTGTCTTATCTTCCTCTGCACTTTCACAGTCACCTTTCATGAATACCAACTTCTCTGCAGGGGACGAATTATTATATTTCGAATGAGTCAGACACACAGTGGTGTGGCCTACAAGAGCAAAAGCTTTTAGATAGAGTCCCTCAATCCAGCTGCTTTACCCCATCTCCCCCGGCATGTGGTGCTCCAGGAGTCTGTGGGTACATCCCATGCACACTTACACAGTACATACTGAATTTCGTCAGGAGCCAACTACTACTGACCGTTAATGCCGTACTGTATGTAATGCTGTATGTACTGCATGTGTGCATAAGCACAATATGCATGCATTCGGACACACGGGGTCGCCATCTTGCATATTTCCTGACTGGAATGTTTTCAAATGATGGAGCTTGACCCCCACGAAAGTTAAAAACTCTTAAAAACTATTAACAAAAAAAAAAATACATATTTGAGTGAACTATGTATGTAACTGGGTATCTGTGTTCTACTTAAGTTTGTACAGAGATGGTACTTTCTCTGCCATCTTGACAAAAATGTCTGAGCAAGCGACATTCTTCATTGTTCACCACTCCAGTTGCCTTGTGGGATTGCGTCACTCCATCAGTTGCGTGCTTTGGAATTTCACAGAATGTACGATATCATCTGGGTACCGGTCACCTACTGTCTCATCCCCATTGGATGATTTCAGTATGCTGCTCATGTCGCATACTATACTTTGCCGATTTTAGATGCACCCCATGTGTGACAGAGGTACTGTCCAGTTCCAATACTGCCAAAAAATCTCAGCTCATTTCACTGGAAGGAAGGTACTACTCATTAGCACGCATGAATATATGTGTGTAAATGTTTGTGAGGCTTCCTAAATCTTTTAAAACATACATGCTTTCCATGCAGAGGATTATTGTAAATTATTTGTGTCCCTGCATTAGAGCTTTGGGAGCGTTTGTGAAATTCTTGAAAATTTTAAAGTAATAAGGTTTACATGTTTGAACCACTGCTAAAAAGAGTTTCTGAGAGAGAGCTTCTCTCAGCAGACTGAGACTGACAGAGACCAGACTGCTGCATCTGCAAAAAAAATGAGAGCATAAAAACCAAAATAGAGCAATTGTAAACAAATCGCCATCTCTATAACTGGATGTTCCCAGTTCTGGTCTGGGGGGGTTGGGTGGGGGCAGAATTTCCCATTATCTTCAAATTTCTAACAAGATCAGTACAGAGAAAGATGAACTCATTAAACTGCACTATTAATTACTTTTGAAGGACGTCTATGTGTCAGAAACTCGTTTGCCCACTATTCCTGCACTGGGAATCGCTAGTGGAACATCTTGTTCCCCACTTGACTCATTGCCACAGTGTAGCAGAGATGGGGACTCGAGTCTGAGACTTCGACTTGAGTCGCACTTAAATCGTACAAACAAAGACTTGTGACTTGACTTTAGACTTGCCCTCAACGACATGAGACTTGACTTGGACTTGGGTGTTGTGAAATGTTCATTTCATGGAATTATTTATTTCAGTATTTCATTCATTTCAGTTTTTCCAATGTGTTATGGGAAAATCGGAGGCAGACTGAATATATCCCTCCCTTGATATTACATGCGTGCAGCCACAGATTTCAAATCAACACAGACCATGGCGACGGCAAGTTCACCTGGAGCTGTGCCAATTGTTAGCTTGTTACAGCTAACAAGCGAACGGCCACTTGCAAAGTGTGTGGCGTCAGGATAAATGATGGCGGCTCAACTACGTCCAACTTCATCAGGCACCTCAAAACGCACAAGGATAGATCAGTCACTTGGTTAGGTGAAAGGGAAACTTAGCGCGTATGGACAGATAACGTTACTGCTAACAAACTAATCAAACCACAATTGAAGGCTATACAGACTACATGCAGATTACAGCTTTATTGTTCCCCACCCATATTATTTGATTAACATCCCACTACGTTCGAGCCTGGGCTACCAGCAAGTAGCAGGCTAACAGAAGCCCTATACTCTGCTACCAGTTACCAGATGGCAGCAGAGTATATATGGATGTAGTCTATTGATGTACCCTAATGTTAATCCTATGCATTAATCACTGTTTTAGAATAGGCTGCTGTTATGATATCAGTGCACCTGGTAAAACTCCATACAGCTGCCCAAGTGTTTATTCATGACAAAATGTTAAAATGTAACGTCAGTGAAGAATTTCTTTTAGAACGTCTATCACAAAAATACTGTAGGCCTATTCTACTGCAGTATTACTGTTAATATTGCTCTAATATCACTGCAGTAAATGTCATATTTTGTACAGTAACAAACCGAATGTATACAAAATAGCCTACTGGATTTTACTGTAAAAATGCAATATGGTCTAAAAAATATGAAATTGTCAGTTCAGTGGCTTTGGCACCGTGATTGGTGGTAGAACACTGTGATGTTAGACCTTAAGAATGGGAAGGCTGTTAATGTGTCTTGTGATATTTATTTTTAAATACATTTACCAAGTGCAAACAAAGCTTTTGTGATGTTTCTTCACATTGCACATTGAAATAGCCCTAATAAGTAACCATGTTCTGGTCAATTTTGATAATGTAGTGTATAATAATAGATGATAGTACAGTACAGGCTTTCCAAAACATACAGCAATGCAGTATTATCTCAGATAGCATCTGATGAGAGAACGTTCATTTCAGTCATTTGCGACTTGAGACTTGACTTGGACTTGGGACAAAAGACTCGAGACTTGACTTGGACTCGAGTACAAAGACTTGAGACTTGACTTGGACTTGTGAACATCTCTGCGATGTAGTCACATCATTCTAGCTGCAAACCCTCTAAGCAGCATTTTTTTGGGGCATTTCCACATTTGTAAAGCCATTAACAAATATGACGTTAGGCATTAAACACCTTTTCCTTATTGCCAATAGCCATTCATTTGCGAAGGTATGTGTTTATTACCCAGCCCCTGTGTCTTACGAGGCAGCGGTGTCCGTGAGACCATGCAGAGCGAGCAGAACCCAAGTTTTACTGTGCAGAAGTGCAAGATTGAATCCAATACTCACATCCTGTATCGCCCCTAAGACCCCAAATGCTGTCCTGTCCCGAGACAGAATGGCCACCAGGAACAGAGCAGCCAAAAGCGGGGAGTGTTGGAGGGTGTGGACCAGAGCTGCCTTACATGTGTGCATCTCACGCAAGGGGGGGGGCACTTTCAGCATCTCTGGAGGCAAGAGGCTGCTGAGGGGGTGAGGGAAGGGGCTTTGAAGACTGCCCGAGCTGCCCTGGGATTTAGCTGCAGCAGCTACAGTGTAAACACTGGGATTTATATGTGAACACATTTGCATCAGATCTGTTGCTAAAACCCGTGAAATTTACATGCTTATTTGTAGAACTGAGGGAGGGTTCTCGGTGGAGTTCTACATCATGGGAACGCCAAGATAAAAAATAATAGTGAAACGGATTCTCCTGTAATTTTAACACTGAAGTGAAAAACTCAGCATGGAGGCCAAAAGCAAAATGACAGAGATGGAAAGAGTGATACACATGGGACAATATGGAGATTCATCACCTTCTCCTAACATCAGCAAGAGTTTTCATGTACACAAGGTCGAGAAAAATCTACAGCAAACACCAGAATAGCCTAGGTGTACCAGGAACCAATGACATATTGTGCAGATGCCAATAGCCTAGGTGTCCTAGGAACCAATGACATATTGTGCAGATACCAATAGCCGAGGTGTACTAGGAACCAATGACATATTGTGCAGATACCAATAGCCTAGGTGTACTAGGAACCAATGACATATTGTGCAGATACCAATAGCCTAGGTGTACCAGGAACGGATGTGTAGTCAATGTTAGAGCAGCATCAGCCAGCTGCACTTCACCAGCTTTACTAACAGCTTTTATTGTACTTTAGTCTTATTTTCTGCTTATTTTTTCATGAAACAATGATATATTACCTCATTTCTGCAGCAGGTCCATATTTCTCAATCAGACTGACAGATGGCTTTTCAATTTTACCATAAAAATGTCTAATATATTGAACAATGAGTGAATTTCCATAAATGGAAATCCTGGAACTTGGTACAGTAACTCTATATTTATTTTCAGATATTTGCCTAAACCACATTTTGGAATAGAAGAGTAGAGAGAGAATAGACATATCGTTAGCCCCTAGAATGCATTTACTCTTGACATAGTTGTGAGCTTTGTGAAGTATTTCTATAAAACAGTATATTTTTAAGCAGGATTTGGAAACCTTTCTCTGAGTCTGAGCAATGGCTACAGGCAACAGACTGAATATTGAGACAATGAGACAAGAAAGGGGCCATAGAAAGACCCCAAAGGCCAGATATCAGCCACCTGAATTAGGGCCACCCTTTGTCATATTTGCCCATAATGTACAAGGTCTGCCTGAAGTGCTCCCTCATAAATCGAGAGCCTGGTGACAGCAGCTTAGCATGGAGATGCTCAAATAACTATCCACGATATGTCGGCCATGAGCACAAAAAGTCCAAACAAAACTGAAGACGGTGCAATTTTGATGGCCACACATAAATATGACTGTATTATTGCTGCCATTTATTAGGGAGCTTCACCGTTCTTGGATAGCATAATGACATTATGGGCAAATCCAAAGTCCCTGGCAGAGCCTGCGTTTGGCAGAATCATCACTTTCACCTTGACTGTGGAAACAATAACTCAGTTACTGCAGCGGTTAGTTCAGGTTAACAAAGTGGCCCTGAGCCTGCAGAACATGGACGGCATACAAAAGGCATCCATCAATCCACAGGTGCAGGACAAAGGCGGCCTTAGCCACCGAACATGCTAGCGGAACCCGTGCTAGCAGCTCTGCTAATAACAAATACGTAAGAAAGAGAAACTGCTGCATTTCCTGTCCAGAATTCGGTTGTATATTTAGCTGCTTAGCGGACGCTGTCATGCAAAGGGAGTTAAAATCGACCTCCCCCTTATTTATATAGTAGTTATTTAGCAGGAGCGCTAACGGGAAAGACGGGTTCTTCAAATCTGAACCAGCAGGCACTAAGAACCTGCTCCTCTCCCTGGCATGGATGAGTTTAGCACTGCCACAGGGAGCTGAGTAAATGTCCCAGCAGTGGAGGTACTTTGCACAATGGGCTGATCTAGCATAGCAGCATTAGCTCCCGATGGAATGCGAATGGTAAGGTGAGGCTCTGCAGTGCAGTACACGGTGTTCGCGGTGTCCACAGCCCCTGGGACTGAGGCACCAGGAACCCAAACAGGCCAAATTGCCGGAACTGAGAATGTGCTCAGAGGCTCAGCCAAGCTGTCCTGGGGTGGGTTTCAAGCATGAATTATGGATATTCAGGCCAGCCATTGATTTCACAATATACGCTGGTAAACTTCACGCATTAGGTGAGTGAACTTGCACATGAAAGGACATGATTGGTGTCAGAGGATAACAAAATTACAGTGAATTTCAAAGGTTATATTTTTACAACACATAGTTAAAATTGCCAAAGATTTCTGTTGAAAAAAACACTATTAAACACATCTAAATGTGTCTCTGAGAGCAGGTATGAACTTGGATGTTTGTCAGAGCCAAAGGTGGCAGTTAATTTACATACTGCCTTGCTCTGCTTTCTGCTTCTGCGTACGGCTTCATTCATTTTCTCATATGATGAATCTACAATTTATTTGTTACTGATTAGACATGTAGCTAGTTATTAAAATAACAAGTTTGGGCCTCCTTGAAATTTGCTTCAGGCCTTGGCAAGCAAAATCTAGGGAGACCCCCCACCATTTGGGGACCAGACCCAGTCTACCAAGAGGCCCCACATTGGGAGGGCGGCTGGATTGAGATGTATTTCTAACTACGTTCCTTACGATCCTGTGCGGTGTCCTATTCCATGTGCAATGGCTTTTCCTTCCTACTTCAAGGGGAACGTGGAGAACCCCCTCCCCCCCTCGGAAGAAACACTGATGCAGAGGTACGGAAACTACCACGGCATGCATTCGGCCAGGCAGAACTGTGGTGCCACCTCATTGCCCAGGGTGGCTGACAAGCCCGGTCAGGCTGCCCTCACGTTTCAGCTCCCAGAGCGAGGAGGGAGACGCCAAAGGAGATGAAGGCAGAGAGGAAAAGAAAGAAAACGCTTCGTTGGAATGGGCCTCCGGGCAGATTCGCTTCAGCTCCCTCAAAGGATCCATTGTGTTATGAATTACAGATTCACTACTCTCTCCTTATCACAATCACACCATACAATGCCTATGGTATCCTGCCTTCAGTAGTAAAAATTTCAATAAAATCCTGACCCAATGTTCAGCAGCTTTAAGTACAGAACCTGAAAGTTAAAACCATTTTTTCGCTTCCTGTTCTGAATTTCTCTACTATAGGGCCTTGAAAGGGTAAATTATTCATGTCATCGCTTACAGCATAAATGAGATACAGTCCACAGAAGGGATGAGGTAAGAAACCCCAGGAACCTAAGAAAACAGCAGCTATGCAGAATAGAGCATTAAGCTCTATGATCCCCAGGATTTAACACGGGGAATTGATCTCTTACCAGAATGCCACATTTGCCATAAAACCGGAGAAGGGAGAATGGATATGGATGGAGAATATGGATCAGAGCAACTGTTCAAAGAAGGGAATAAGTCCGACAGTACAGACCCTGAATACAGGTGGAAAAGGACCATCCGTATGCCCTTCAACAAAGTACAGCACTTAAATTCCTTATCATATAGCACAGAACCTTCACTTTCCAGGTTACCAAAATGACTATGCAAACCTGTACAGATCGAGTTCTTTACTGGCCTTGTGAAAGGTGCACCCAGAAAATTAAAGGGACCAGCTCCATCCTCAGAGTATGGCGTCATCCCATAAATACTGCCCAAGGTTATAAGTCTCATTACATTATTTACAGATACATCATCACCATCGCAGCCATATGTTAGCAAAATGTCACCCGTAAATGAAAAGGGAATTGCTATTATCCTCTATAGCTTCTCATGAGTGCGGGATGAAAATATCTGAGAACGTCCCCTTCTCGCCTCCTAAAATGATGAATACTGCCCTTTGAACTCACACGTTACTCTTCATATGACTAACAAGATGGGAGAAACGGTGAACACTCCTGATTTTATGCGTTAATCTCCATCTCAACTCTACTCCCAGATATCCAGCAGCACTCTGATTCGCCGCTCGACCCCTGAGCCTCCACGACCCCCCTGATGCTGAATCCATTAAGAGCAAGTGGCGTTTTACTCCAGAGCAGAGAAGGAAGAGAGCAGCCTTCTGATAGACCTCTGTGAGGTGTGCCTTAGAAACACCTGTGAGTTAGGGTCCTGTCAGCAGCAAGGACCTCAGGGCATTATGGGAAGTGTACTCACAGAGGGTATTATGGGAAGTATACCCAATGGCATTATAGGAAGTATAGTCACAGAGGGCATTATGGGAAGTGTACCCAATGGCATTATGGGAAATGTACCCAATGGCATTATGGGAAGTGTACTCACAGAGGGCATTATGGGAAGTGTACCCAATGGCATTATGGGAAGTGTACCCAATGGCATTATGGGAAGTATACTCACAGAGGACAGAGAGCAGGGCCAGGGCCAGGCCCAGCCATAGCAGGTTGGCGCGCACTGCCCAGGCACTGCTGCAGTCCATCTTGTTCTTCTTGCAGGTGCACACCTGCACTTTGATCTCGGTGCTGTTGGACAGCTGTGGCACCCCTGAGTCGGTCACCAGAAGGGGCAGATGGTAGTTTGCTCTCTTCAGGCTGTGTAGCAGTGTGACCTGGGAGTGTGTACCTTTAACATGAGGCAGAAAAATAAAAGCATGAGTCAACAGACAGCGCAGGTTTGTACCACACAGACCGGCCATATGCATTTTATACACGGCCAATGTAAGCGCTGCTTGGGAATCTTTCCAAAGCAAAGAGAGACAAGCTTCCAAATGGAAACTTAAAACCTTTTAGACTCGATCCCTGATCATCAAGTCCTCTTTCCGCAAAACACTGCATTTTTAAAATTTAAGTGAATGGCTTTATTTGGCTGCACATTCCTTAGATTGAAAATCATTGAACTTTCAATACCATACCTAATGGATAATAATATTAATAATTTAAAAATAAAATGCATCCGCTACATATAGAATATGCCCAGAATGATGTAGGACATATTTCTTGGTAATGGTTGAATATGAATGGGGGGGCACCACACCGCCACTTCAGCTGTTATTTCAATTATTTCTGTGTAATCAGATATTATGCGTCAAACATTAAAAAGACAAATGCCCAATTAGCCCATGCAGAATGAATGAGTAAACATGGTTTGTCAATATGCTGTACTGGGCTTTTGCTGCACCACTGCTGAGGAAATATCACAGGATCAAAAGGGATCCAACCAGGGATCTACTCAGAGATCTACCAGGGCTCTGACACCCAGCTATCAGAAGTTAACTGAGCGCTTTCATTCTACTCTGGATCTAAGTAGAATTGACACACTTGCTGCTGCTGTTGAGGTTCCCCATCTTCAGACATTTGGGATTTTTCATAAAGGCGTCTCAGTGAACTCCAAACCATCTCTTGATGTTTCCCCAGCTTGCTGTTGACTCACATCTCCATGGTTGGCAGCTTGAAAGCCTCCCCCACTCCTCATGTGAGGGCTTTTGCACGTCCTCCCTCTTTCCCACCCCTTTCTTCTGAGCACTCTGCTTCCCTCCTGCAGTCCACAGACATGCAGTCATACTAACAGTGTGTGCATGCCCTGCGATGGACTGGGTTTGCATTCAGGATGGACCCCAGCCTTGCCCTACTGCCAGTTGGGATAGGCTCCAGGCTTGCCCCAACCCTGACCAGGATAAGCAGATAGATGATGGATGGATGGATGGATGGATGGATGGATATGCCTACAGGACTGCATTCTCCAGAGGGAATCTAATTTTGAAGCTGCACTTGCATACCAATTTCTCCCCTTAGCCAGGGCAAACTCATGTCATCCATAACAAGCTATGGAGGAACAATAAGCTAATCGCTAAGATCCATAGCGTGGATATTAGAAGATACAACAAAACGTGGCAGGATATGAATGGCAGAATATTTCTAGGTGTCTATTAATCAGAGGCGATTGTAGATGTTTTTAAGAAGAGGGGTATAAGAGGGGCCAGACTTATCATGTTTTGACTCTGAGTGACAGGGAAGAAGGACCTTCAAGTGGCTCTGTGTCCCTGTCCCAAGTTTCATCCATGCTATGACATCTGTCTGCTTTTACCTGAATGCAACCTGTTCCTAATTCTGAACAAGCCTGCGGATTGACAGTGGCCTCAGGGGACTCCAGTAATGAGAATCACGTTGTGTCTTGGGGGCAGCGTGTGGCCCAGCAGGTCAGGGCGCCATGCCTATGGTCAGAAGGTAACTGGTGTGAATCCCAAGGTCGGTATAGTGATTGCACTACTGGGTCCCTAAGCGAGGCCCTAAAGCCCCAGTCACTCCAGGAACTGTTGTACCATGCATACTCAAAAAATAATGTATGTTGTTTAGAATAAATGTGCCTGCTGAAGAAAAAATGGAAAAGTAAAAAATAAAGTAAAATGATGGGAGTTAACATGAAGTGGTTAACAAGACCCTGGTTATAATCACTAGCTGCGACGGTATAAACACCATCGAGGAAGGATCCATTTTGGGGCTGTACGCTCTCTGCAAAGCCACTTTCATCTTTTACTTCACTTCTTTCCCCACTCGAGCTGTGGTAAAGAAAGAGTTTTCCTCGCCCAAAACCTGCAGCTAATGGCTTCCGCACAAAGACGCCCCCCCCTCATTCGTCCGAGGGAGGGAGCGGCCAGGCATGACACCCCCACCTAAATTCACTGCCCCGTCCATTTGCCTCCCGCATGGCCTGCTGCCATGGCGATCTGGGCTGCGGAGAGGCTCCAGAAGAGCGCTCCGGCCCTCACTGTACTTCTTGAAAGTTTTATTGTTGGAGGAAAAGAGAAAAAAAAGCAGCACTTTCATTACAAGAGTGTGCAAATGTGTCAACCTTTTGCCACCAGTAGCTGGTCACACACATGAAGTCCAAGTGCCATCTCATGGGGGACCTTGATGGATGGAGATTTGAATTGTCATTTTATGTGACATTTTTCTCTGGCCTGAGGCCAGACTGGTTTGCTGAGGGATTGTTCTGTTCCAGCCAGTGGCCACACTGCCTCATACCACCATCGCAACCTCCATGACAGTCTCACTCTGGTTCTTGGGGGGGGGGGGGGGGG
>JAODJU010000018.1:24335575-24388243 GCA_026776725.1 Gnathonemus echidnorhynchus
CTGAGCATTAGCGCGCCCACAGAACTAATGGGAATGGAGAGATGATCAATGAAGGGCTGTTAATCAGAAGGGAAGGAGACTGTGGGGGTGCAGCGATTAACAAAGTCAGAGTGGCGCCTCAGAAACTCTTTCAGCTGGAGTCCAGCTCTGCGGCGTGAGCGCCACACCAGACTCTGAACGGACTGCATCTTTAACGAGCTCAGCCGCGTTCCACTCCATTCACGTTTCTCGTTTCATTTCCCGCAATAAGTTTATTCTCAGTTTCTCTTCCTGTGTCCTCCAAGAACCCACTTTTTCGGGACTGTGTGTGTCTGCCGATGGGTCCCTGCTTGTCCCGGGCCCCGCCGCCGTGTTCCATTTACCTCAGAGGTCCGAATTTAGAGCTGGGAATGACGTCACACCCAAATGAATCGCGTTCCAGCACAAGTTGGAAACCCATTTAGCAATACCAGTTCTAGCCAGGTTCATTGTCAGCCAATGTTAGCAAAACCATTTAACAGGTAACAACGCATTACATGGTATTAAACACCACAGCAAACATGTCCATAGACAGCAGTTGGACACCACTGTGTGTATGACTGATTTAATGAGCCACAAATAATACAAAAGTGCTACTAAACAATATATAACTACAACGTTTACTTCCTTGATGAAGCGCACAGCCATCTTGAATTCTGAGGTCATGATTATAGTGGTTCCTCTGACTTTCGGATTTAACTCCGACTTCAGGGGGCAATTCCAGACTAGGAACTCAGAAACTTCCCAGTCCAAACGGAACACAGCATAGATTACAGGGGACTACAGACTACATGACCTTGCAGACGGATAGCAGTAGGAGGTCAGACTGATCATTATTCATGACGGACAGGTGAGGGCAGGATACACCCCCCCCCCACCCCATGCAGAAAAACACTCAGCTACTTCCCAATAAATCAGTCCCTACAGGTCCCCACTAGAAGCATCTGCATCTTCAGCACGTTTTATTAATTTAAATCACGTTGCGCGGATATTTCTAAAAATTACATTCTTCCCTAACAAAACAAAGTGATTTATTTCCCACGGTTTGGTGATACAATAAACCAAGTTTCCCAGAATTCACTGAAACTGCAAGCATTCTGTGTTTGCTAAGGTGCAATGAAACAATGCTCTACCTTTGACAGGGACCAATGACATCATAATACTGTGTGCTTCCTGTTCTGTGGGATACATATATTTGCCATGGTAATATGTTTTTATGCATGTATTTGTATTCCTGTCCTTGTGATGCCTGTGATTCAAACCCATTTTCTGCCTGGTGTCACAAAATCATCCATTTTCAGTTCTACGTTCTTGAATCCGGCGTAAATGACATGCCACCTGTGCCTCATACAAAGGGCAGATGTTAAAGGTGTTATCACCAGCCTCATATACATATCCACAATGTTTGTGTGTGTGTGTGTGTGTAACAGGGTAACAGCATCACACCATTCTATGTGGCCAAAGTGAGCCAGACATGAGCCTATTTTACCCACCTGCTTGACCTTGGTCTTCTGATCTAGAGATCCCATTAGGTGGATGTATTTCTGAGAGCATGTTCCAGGAATGAAATTTTCACTTAACTTCCACCACATGCCTTTTATATGACCAGTGTAACAGCGTGTGTGTGTGTGAGAAATGGAGAGAACATATGTGGTCATCCTGAAGAACATCCCGTGTGGTGTGTGTGTGTGTGTGTGTGAGAAATGGAGAGAACATATGTGGTCATCCTGAAGAACATCCCGTGTGGCACTGATGAGCATCACCGTCTCCCATTCAAGCCTTTTAAGACCGCAGTTTACTTTCTGAACTGCTGCGAACAATGGAATAAAATTTCATATGCAATTACACCCGGAACCACTGATGAAAAGGTAAAGCAATTAAGCTCCGCCGGAACAAACAGGCTGATTAGCCGACCTGACAGGCAGAATGTGGGAGTCAGTCCAACAGGCAGCCGCTCTTAAAGGAGATCTTTCTGCAGGATTCTCGCCTTGTAGCCTGTGAAATTTCCTCTTTAAAAAAAAAAAAAAAAAGTGATTAAAGAGTGAACTTCTGATGTTCTCAGGAAGGTTGTGGAGGCTGCTTGGGTTTAATTAAAAGAGACAGTCATGCTGCTAAAAGCGACATCCAGATCACATTACTTTTTACATTTTTTTTTTTTAATCTTCCGAGTCTGATGTTGCGGGCTTTGTCCGGTCGTACTGCCTACGCAAGAGATCTATCCGCTCCACGCACGCTGAACTTCCAACAGCCTTGTCCTTTGTCCCCATGAAGGGTGTCACTTATTAGTTTAAAGTATGTAGTATTAGATACACTTAATTTGAAAGCTGACTGCTCATCTGAAAGGGGGACAGGAGCACCTGAGGTTCCCCCCCCCATCCTGGCTCATTAAGGGGCCGCTCGCTGCTCATTAAGCATCACACTGTGCTACACAAAGCCTGCAAAATCGTCTGGTGGCCTGGCGGCTTGTTATCAAACTCCACAAAGGAGTCGCACCTCCTGTAATTACAACCACGAGTCAATCCCATTGTTTTTCATCCCAGTGGAATCCACTAAAGATGGCATTTACCCAAAATTGCTAATGAAACGCTCTGCTCCTGCCCCTCCTGCCCGCACACTTCAGGCCTTCGCTATCTCACACTTCAGGCCTTCGCTATCTGTGGCCACCACAGCGACATGGAGCTGCTGCTACACGTTCTGGAGCAGACTCGGGCGTGCAGGACGACGTTCGCCTGAACAGCGGGGTTCTGGGCCATGGAAGGAAGCCACCGTGAACATGGGGGGGCTCCTCGCGCAAAGACCTATGGCAGGAACTGAAGGCTCCACACCTGGCAGCTGTTACAGTACATGCCAGCCAGGTCACCAAAGAGATTCCACCAGCTGTTCACTTCAAGGGTCTTACAACTCATCTAAAATCACGGTTTCACATTTTCTCTCACATTCCTGTAAATATCAGCAGGAACCAAGTCACTTTCAAAGCAGCCAGGTTTTGAATTAAATATCTTGTGACGTTCACGAATTCTGTGGGACACCTGATTGATGATTCTCACGCCTTTATAAAGCAGCATGTTTAGCACATCAGCAGCAGCCATGTTGGGTTTGGGTTGTGTCGTGTTGGGCTTCTGATTGGTTCAGCCTCCTCAGTGGAAAATTCTGATTCGTTCTCAGCAGAGGTTCCCTCCCATTCAGGGGCTCATGGCTCCACTTTCGCCCACCCACTCTCACATTTGGCTCGTCCTCGGGAGGCGCGATGGCGAGTGACATGAACAGCGATGACCAGCCGGCGTGGCAGATGCCGCGAGAATCCGACGGGAAAGCCTCCCGCCCAAGTATACGGCTTATCGCTTACACAGCCCTTAACCGCACTGGTAATTCATTACCGTAGTGAAAAATGCACAGCGCTGTAAAATAATGAATGTTATCAGTCTGCTGATATAATTCCATTTTAAGCTCAATGGGAGCTCAAGTTCAAATTAGTGTTCGTAATTCTGGGTGTCAGACAACTCCTCCAATCAAGAGTTTCATGAGTTGAGAGAAGGACCTGAATGAATTAGATTTTCCTAGAGCCCAGTTGGTAAGATTGACGTGTTTATCTATCGACTTGCAGCATTTTTTGGAGCGAGGGAAGGAGACTTTCCCAAGAATCTGCCCGCGTTCGAGTGGCAGCTTCTGCAGTTCAAAGATAAAGAGACCAGCGGGGGCGCTGTCAGACGGGCTTAACCTCTTTCAGCCTGTCGGAATTAATAAGCTGCTCTTTCTGCATCCTGTAAGATGGACGATAGAGGAAACAAGCGGGGGCGGCGCTGCGGGTGCGACGCAGGAGCTGCGGCTCACTCAGCGACTGCATTCTCTCAGAGCTCATCAGCCAGCAGTGGCCCAACCAATCCTCACTGGCTCACAGCCTCACAGCAAATTGTACTGGTTACTCACTGTTATGATTTGAAATCTACCAATCAGCTGTATTTTCATAGTGCATATTTAATTTTACATCATCAGCAGCATTTGTCAAATCTCAACATGCAACATGTATAGTCAGGTGAGCAACCTTCGGCATTTGAGGGGAAAAAAATGAAGAGGCAGAATTATCCATGAGTTTTTCAAAAGCAAACAGAGGAGTGGGCATGACGCTATGCCCCCCCCCATTCAGAGGTGTTCCACAGTCTATGACTGTTAGTGTCACGTTCTGAACATGAGTCCCTACCGTAACTGATTGAGACGGAAGAGGAGTCCGACCACAACTGAATCAGAACGTTGTGGGTGAGACTTTTGCAGAAAGTTTTGCAGTAGCACACGGCCGCGGCCGGGACCCGACTGAGTCATTTATCTTGATTTATCTCACCTTTAATCTAGAGCGATCGATAGCTCTGCCACGCAGAAGTATAACCGTCAGCAGTCTCTCCCTCCGTCATGCTCCCCAAAATGTCCAGCCACATTAAACTCCATCCGGCTAAACCACAGGCTTCTGTCCTGATATAAAATCTTCTCTGGTCCGGGCATCAAACAGAAGCCCTTGACAGGGGGATGGGAAGCTGGAATTGGGACTTTGGCTTTGACACGGCAGTGGAAAGGGATGAAATCAAAAGATAGCCATTTTAACTGCAGCAGACTGGGAAAGTTAACGTGAACTGGGCCTAGGAAAGGCAATGAGGTCGTGAGTGGGTGCTAGGAGCAGGTAGACTAAACAAAAGGACATTTTATAATAAAGGCACAAGTGACTAAAACACCTTCCACTCTGACCCCAAACTTTGTTCTCCTCTCTAGGTGTATGTCTTAAAAAACAGTGCATGATGGGATATGAGAAAGCTCAAGCATTCCAAAGTACTCGTACAAATGGCAAATAAAATTTCATTCACTCTAAGCCCAGCTCCTTTTCATTGTTTACGGAAGTGACAAGCAAACATGGATCTTCCTTCTGAACGTTTATTGGGTGCATTGTTTTCTGGTGGCAGTGAGACATGCACTCCCAGCATGAACCAGCTGAGCACTTTGAGCACCATGTCCAGCAGCTCACCATGTGGTCTTATGGTATCCAGGTGGTCCTGGTTGTGCTCAGAGCAGACCTTTGCAGACCTCTTTCAGCTTCACCGCAATAAAAGGCCATCTTATGAGCCTGGCAGTTTCTGAGCCTCGTGGCATCTCATTCCCTGCTGCATGAGCCCAAGTGGCATTTCGTTAAAGCTGCGAAAAACCTTTTTCACTCAGCTGAAGTCAGCTGTAAGGAAATAGGGTGTAGTGAAGTTAGGGACCGGAAACTGGACGGGACTGCCCAACCAGGCAAACAGCTACGTCCATGCTGTGGAATTGGTCTTCTCAAACCAGGCCCTCTGATGGTTAGGATCTGGCTCATGGACTCTTTATCAAAGGTGCAGGTCCACAAGACATGGCGTGGCAAGAAACGCTTAGAGCACTGACCCATCGATAAGCATGAACACGCCCAGGGCCGCAGACACTCCCCCGGACCGGCATATGTGGGCGGAGCTCTAACCGGACAGCGCCATCTGTGCCCCATTCCGACCATCATGCCAAGGAGCAAAGGCGAGACACTGAGGTGCAGCATCTGCCACAGCTGATGAGAATCAGACAGCGCATTACTGTCTGACTCTGGTGTTTTTCCCCAATTTTAGTTGCTTTTGAAAAATGTGAACCTGTGAGCCGCCTGCTGCTGTCGATCTGTGATGGCCCCTCCCCTCTATGCTTAGCACCAGGGCAGTGTGAGCGGGGGGGGGGGGGGGGGGACCTCAACTGTCATTAACTTCAGAGAACTAGCGGTGATTCGTTGGACAGCTGTACAGACAGACAGTGGCCGTGAGGCACGGACAGCACCGCCGCGCGGGATGAAGGCGCGGTTTGTGACTCGACGTGGAATCCAGGCCATATCCTCCCGCTCCGCTGAAACAATCGCGCAGCAACGGAGCCAAAATCACAGTCAAGAGCAGATCTTTGAACTGCAGATCTCCTGCTCGGATTCCTTCGATATCACACAACAAGATTCAGGGTCATTATAACTTCCAGCCTTTCTGAATCCAGTATTTCTCCTGGGTGCCCCTGTTCCCGTTGTCTTACATTCTTATCCCACCCATACTCATCTCCCTATCCTCCCTGAATCCTGGAAATCTCATCCTTCCTTCCACACTGTAAGAAAGATTTTGACGAGCGGCACACAGGGATTAAAGATCAACTTTGCTGTCTAAAGGCAATGAAGCTTTATTTGCCTTTTGCAAAGTACTAGAATGGGTACTCTGGATACTCTGGGTACTCTGGATACTCTGGGTACTCTGGATACTCTGGAATGTGTTTTCCCTCATATTTTAAGGCATAAATATACACATACAAAGGTCAGAGCAAAGCTTGGGGTCATTTTTACTGGAACTATTGATGAATGTGAACATCTCCTCAATTCATGCTTGCAAACATCCCATGGATTGCAGATGATCCGTAGCCACGGCCGTACATTAGATCGATTGGTGGATCATTTGTGCATCATTCACAGGTGTCACAGAGCTGCTCCCCATTGACGGGAGGTGGGATGTCTTCATTTGTTTGTAGTCATAGGTTTACATTTACCATCTCAATATCGATGCCTTTTTCATTAGAAAAATACAGGCAAACATGCATTTTTCATTTACTATCCCCTGAATGATACTATCTCCTTCATAGATGTCATCATCCACCTCACTTTTGCCTCATTCCCACTCACGTCACATTGTTCTGTCTCTCGGTCCAGATCATACGCTCAGACTCTCATACCCAAAATGAAGGCCCCATTCCATCTTCCCCCCCTCCCAGTCACATGATCCTGCTTCATCCCAAAAGGATGCACCCTGCTAATGGCATACCCCTGGCCTGTGCCTTTTCATTTTTACGATGCTGGAGCACTGATGGAGTGTGAGATCCAAACTCACCATGCTAACAACAAACCGAAGGGCACTTATTCTCATCCACGAGGTCCCCTTGCCTTTGCCGGCGGTAACAGACCAGAAATTAATGTCCTGCTCTTTCCCCTGCTCTGCATCTGAAGCTTCTTCCGTGTCACACTCCCTGATTGAGCCCTTAATAGGGCTGAGAAATGAGCAGCGCCGATTCTGAGATTATGCTTAGCCTGGAGGCCAGCGTGTCATGGCTGGGTCCGCCCTTTGCCAGAGTGGCGGAGCAGGCTCAGTGACACGCCGATTAATTTGGGAAAAAGCAGCCTGCTCCCAGGCCTGATCGATACCCCTTTCCCTACCTCTGCGTCCATGTCATGCAATCATCACCCCATGAGCAGCTTGCAGCACGGGTACCTGTGATACGGAGTGCCACACTGAGAAAAACATCTGAGACTAATGGAGAGGAGTTGGCCCGGGTCTGGAACCTTCTGCTGCAACCGTCTCCGAGGCCAGGTTTGCAGATAACTGGCTGAGACTTCGGCTTCCTGGACGGCTGGGACGAAGATCCCCGTATTCCTATCCTATCCGTATTCCTATCCTATCCTTATTCCTATCCTATTCCTATAAACGATCAGTCTCACAGTGAATACACTGCAGACACCCATCTTCCTGACACATGCACAATGCCAAGCCAAGCCCAGTAATATAAAAGTCTTGAATGCTGAATGCATTCAACAGCAGCAGGCTGAAAAGATCAACCTGATGACCCGATGTAAAGGGGGGGGGAGACCCAGTGGAGATACAGTACTCAGGCCCTGATCACCTACATAAAGGGCAGCTGCCCCTAGCAACATCTCCAACAGGCTACTGTACTATAATACAAAATACTTCAGTCCTTTGTGTCCTGGGAGGAGAAGATGCATAATTAATAACACCAAGGTTAATATTCTTCATTAGCATGTAGCACAGCTTTTGCAGAACCCCCTGATGCAGCAGTAAAAGCCAGTGTAATTTAGACAGAAGGCCCTTTGTCATGCAAAAGAAGCGTAAGGCTGAGACAAGCTCAGAGACAACAGGTACTAAATGAAATGTTACGGCAATGTTTTTCCCTACAGAGTGCCATAAAACAAAAAAAAATAATTCTACTTTCTGTATTTCTCTCTATACATTTCTGTTTTGTGTCCACGTGTGAAAAGTTACGTTACAGTTTAATCTTGACTTAAACTATTCATGGTTTCTCAGCAGCGTTAAACATTAATGATTAACTTCAGTCCGTGAGCCTACTGGTTAAAGAGGGATGGACGGACAGACAAAGAAAATTCAGACAAACGTGAACAGAATGAATTGATAATAATCTGATATTTAAGACAAGTTATCAAAAGCTATCAGCCCGGATATACTGGGTATGAGGGGATTCAGTACCTCTCTCTGCCACAGATGGCGCAGTAAATGAAAACAATGTCCATTTAACGCGATGTAATGTAAAATCTGTCGTCATGTGATATTGTGGTATAATCAAAGCCTGTGGCCCATTAATTTAACTTTATTTAATTAGTTTAATTCTATGATTAATCACTTTTGTTGCCTGTACTCGTTGCTCATGTACTACACATACATTATTGTTGGTGGCTTGACCGCACATTAGTGATGGATTAGAGGAGAATGGTTTGTTTACCTCACAGGTGCTTCTGATATTCACTAATTATGCTCTATATTTGATTACCAGGACAGCTGAGAGGAAATACTAAATGAAAAATACCAAATGACCAAGATTTTGAACCTAATTCTAACGATGCAGAACTGCTCACTTCAATGTTGTTCCTGCATTAATTTAATCCATGACTATAAAGGTTTTGCCGGCGCGTCCAGGAGTGGTGTATGGCTCTACCAAGCGGCTGACTGAACCATCCATCAGAGACCAAACTTCTTGCTGATTCGCATGCACACGCAACGAAAAGTCCCTCTTCTGCAGACAAGAGGCCGGCCATCACGTCCCAGCTCCCCGGAGTATGGGCCGCACGTGGCAACAGGATCACGCGGGAGCAGAGCGTCATGTCGGGCAGCGGCTGGTTCCGCTGGTTGCCTTGGCGACGTGCCAGAAAAAGAAACACGGCGGAGCCGGCTAGACCGCCTGCAGCTCCCAGACAGCGACACGGCGCCTTGGTCACTAGGGAGCCCTGATCCTGGGCTTGAAAGACTGATGGACACGCTGCTGCACTGAGTACGCCGCTCACGTCTGTGCGGGGAGCGTCCTGGGCCGGGAACCCTGGGTAAGGCCGCGGCCGGCCGGCTGTAATGTACCAGTGGATGACAAAAGCGCCGTGTGAGAGGGATGAGAAGCCCGGCAGGCTGTGAGGAATTCCGATGGTGCCGACAAGACCTTCACCGCACTTTTTGCTGGAGGGTTTTTGTCTTACATGAAAAAACGTCTGTAGCCCCTCGCCCTCTACCTTCCTGCCCCAACGCAAAAATGAGAGCGTGTCAATCATACCGATTATGTGCCAAGCAGCGATGAAGAGGAGCATACACTCAACTGAATTATGGGTACAGAAGCATGTTCCTGAAGATATTGGGAGACCTGTAGCTACTTTTATTTAGCAAATGCTTTTATGCAAAGCAACGTACAGCTGAGAAAGCGGGGTCAGCCGTTCCCTGGAGCATTAGGGGGTTAAGGGCCACACTCAGGGGCCCGATGGTGAAATTACTCTGCTAACCCTGGGATATGAACTGGAAACCATCCAATCACACAATCAGCATCCTAACCTGGCACACACCGCCCCCTGTGTGGCATCGCACATATTGGCACTGTGGCCCATCCCCCAACACGTGCTGGGACGGAGCCCACCATCACAGAGCTTAAATCACTCACTAAAGCACTGTTTTCCTGAGAATATTCCTGGCCAACACAGCCAACAGCAGAGCCTGAGTTAGTACTTGAATTATATACAATCAACATATCATTCACACCAATTTTATAATTCACAGCTCCATAAAAAAAGGTTTAATACGCCTATATATAATGTAATTAAAGCCTTCAGGTTCAGGCATGACTACCACTGTCCAAGACTGAAAACAGCTGCTCCATTGGTATAACTAATACCCTTTTTTCAGAAGCTTGCAAACCTATTTTTCAGGGCACTACTTATTATAATTACGATAGTGATAAATATGCTAAAGTCATAAATTAGACACCGAAAAAGGACCAGGGAGATGTATTGCCATAAATGGAGTTGAAGAATAACCGTAGAGTGCAGATTCAGCCCGAAGTTTCCCGCCTCTTTTGACACCAGTAGATGCTTGTTGTTACCAGGAGTACAGAGAATCCCAAATACTGCTGTGAAGGATATCAAAGTTTTATTTTCCCCAACACGGTTTGGCTGGAAGGTAACAAGCCTCTGGGGGGATACAGATTACTGGCAGCGACCTGAGTGCAGCACTGGCGTGATCCTGTGTTGAAGAGGGTTTCCTCTCATCCTCTGCATCCCAGGCCTGATCTAATGGGATGACGTCATCATTGTAGATGCGCTCTCACAGGCTCTGCTGCCTAACCGTGAGAAACATACTCAACCTGAGCTGTTTCGGCACCTAGCTGTGATAATGGCTACAACTGAAAATAACTTCAGTATCAAAAAAGCAACTTTCCCATAAATAGAAAGGTAACTGTACTTACTTAATATGCTTAATTTTGCAATATGACCATTTTGTATTCAATTGCCTTTTAATCAATTGTGAGCTTTGCTATTAATGTTAATAATTAAAGTTTGATGTGCTTTTTTCCTTCGTGGGCGTAGTGCGAGTTCCTTCACCACCCCATTGCTTCTTGTGCGCTCTGTAGGTCACATGATGCAGAACTGGAACAGTAAAACCAATCAGACGGTCCAAGCAGGTGTGTGGGTGGTCCTAATACCACTAGAGATAACATGGACGGGGACTGAGACCTTTGTCTGGATACACCTGCCCCGAGGAAAATCACAGCATTCTTCCATCCTGTCATTCTGTCACCATCTAAATGTCACAACAGGTGCCAGTCAGTATATGACAGAGCTGTCCACATCTCTCACCATACCCCGGAGGGGAATGCAGGAAAGTGTGGCCTTCATTATTCGTAGAGTAGGTGAAGAAATAAATTAATAAATAAAGCAGTGCATTAGCTCGCCATAATTCCAGGGACAGAGTGTTACAGCCCAAAGGCGCCTGAGTGAGGTAAAACTTATTCTGTGATGCCAGGAAACACGGGTCAGCAGATCCTCGCGCTGAGCATGAATAAAAAGAACTCTCTCTCTCCATTAATGGCTCCTTTTTCAGATGCTCTCATGGTCCAGGGCTTCTTACAAAGCCACGGGGGGCGTGGAAGCGAGAGCTTTCTGCGTTACCCGCGTCCGGACCAGAGGCGGCTCGATGCTGATCAGGTCGTGCCGGATAAATGTGCCAGGGGAAAAACTGACAACTGCTGCGGGCCGGAAGCCGCTGGAACACGGGGGAAGAATCCCGTCAGCCGCCGCGGGAGTCATTCGGATTTATTTCCTGACGTTTTTTGGAGCAGGTTTTCTGTAGCAGTTTGCATCGCTCCTTCAAGATCTTTAAATGTTAATATCAAGTATAAAAATTCAATTATTGGACACATTTTGCAACTGTGATATGTGAAGAGCCTCATTTCCAGTAACAAATTATTCTGCATTGGACACAACGCCATAATAACATCTTAATGGCTATATGACCATATATAAAGCTGTCCTTGTTCAAAGTGGCGAATAAATTAACCATCTTTACCGTTGTCTATAGCAATGAAGACAGCACTGTACATGTTGTTGTGAACGAAGGAAGATTCTCGGTCCAAGATGGCCGTGGTGTTCACGGTGCCCTTGACTGGGTTAACGGTGAGCCAGCCCGCTGGGTCGTCCAGCAGTGCGAACCTGAGGAATAAAATACGCCGTAAATCCCATAATAGGAGACCAATCATCAACCCCAACCCAACCGATCATTCATTAACACAAAATGAAATGTAGCCAGTGGGGTTATTTACACACATAGTGTCTAAGAGGGTCAATAAACCAATGATTATGCTGTTAGTAGCTAAAGTATGATTGTGATGTATGTCACGTAAATATAGTGAAGTTGTAAATGGTGTATAATTTTTATGTGAGGAACTAATGTAATGCACTTCAACCCTCTCCATTAGGGATGATGCCAGAGTTACACATCATAGAAACAAATCACAGGGGGAAAATACAAAGATCTCACGGTTGACATGATCATGCCCTAAACACACAGGAAGACAATGATGCGAAACAGACAAGGAGGGGCCTGTATCACGAAGCAGCGTTTCTTGCTGAGCCAGATAACCGGATTTAAGGAAGTCTGGTCTAAAATTACACAAACAAAAATAAGGTTCATTTAAATTAATAACTTACATTAAAGTTATCTGGCTAAGCAAGAAATTGGGCTTTGTGACACAGGCCCCTGGCCTATTTCATACTTCCAGAATAAGCAGGATAACCCTCGAGCTGCCAGCGTTTTTTCGACCACCTTTAACCGCCAGCGGCAACGTGCTTCTGCGTATCAAACCTTTCGTCTTTGTTAATGGGCCACCGTATTAACATACCGCTCACCCATCAAGAAAACAATGGAACAGTCAGTAATCCTCCTAGCAGCCGAGTTACTGTCACCTCAAAAAAGCCATAAAACCCATAATACAGTCGTGTTCATGTCATATGTTTTTGTGATCATTGATTTAAGTATTCGATAGATTAATCGGCGCCACTTTACAATAAGGCTACCCATATAAAGGGTTTAGGAATGGTTTATAATCTGGTTATTACTTAGGTTGTAACATTTTGTAAATTATTAATAGACAAGTTTTCTTTTTATTAATGACTTACTACCATTTACCAGTGGCAAAAGAGAGCCTATTGGAAAGTGGTACCAATTAATCTTGTGAAATTAATCTTAATCCCACACCGATAATAAAACAAAAAAGTCTCGCTTTAACATAAATAGCAAAAAAATTATCACTTTAATTAGTATCACAATTGGGTATGGGCAGTCTAATTATTTTGAAAAGATTTTAAAAATGACACAGGTAATGTTTTCTCATATTGATTTTACATCTGTTGGGGCAACAACGCAAACGGAATGGCAAGCCACTTCAAACGAAAACAATTCAAATAAACCGTCAAATAAACATTTCAAATAAACCGTACATTTCTTAATTAAGTGTTTCACCTGGGTTGATTTGTATTTAAAAAAAAAAAAAAAACATTACTTCATACAGTTGGTAAAAAATGGAATCTTCAACGAATATGAAATCACAGATAAACTACGTCTATTATGCATCATTTTATAAAATTCATTCTACGCTTGAAAACAACTTTACGATTACACAACAGAGTAGTCAGTCTGTTAGGAACATTACGGCTTTTTGGTTGAGTGTTAGATTCGCTGCTGTTATTAACACAAACGGCACAGTAGCACAAACAAAAGGGCTGCGTATACCGAAGTACGTCTTGCTTGGGTGTTAAAGGAGTTTGACGTTCATTGGCGTGTCGAATGGCGCTTCTAATGCTAATCATGAAGGAACAGCACTGAAACCCTTGTAGACCTCCAGTAAGTTCTTATGTTAGGACCAGAAGTGAGCAGAAGTGGATATAGATGGAGGACTGGGCCAAAATTCTCCCAGTGCATTGTCGAGGACTGACATAAATACAGGAAGGGGGTTGGTTTCCTTGATGCTAAAGGTGGTTTAAGCAGATAATGAAAATGAGGGAATGATTATTTTTTCCATACAGAGAAATTGGGTGTCATATGCCTTCATTAAGTTTCAAAATGTTATGTTCACTTAGATTTCCTTTTATGCTACTGTCAGTTTTGATCGAGGTTCTGATAAGATTAGGTTTTGGTATGACGGGACTAATTAAGTAAGATTTATGGGAAGAATGTTGCTAGGCGCGGGATAAAGTAAGGACTCGTGTAATCGAGGGGTTGATGTAGAAGAACGAGAGAGACGTTTCTGTATGGGATAAAGTCAGAAGCTAACGTGTGATTTACGGCTAAACTCGGGCGTGCCGAACATGCTCAGGAGGGCGTGCAGGAGATAATGGCCCACTTCGTGGAGGAATTTGGTGGAGCCCGAACACTAACCCACGTTAACAAGCCGCTGACAAGGGGCCTGTTCAGCCGGATACCCCTTGGAGGCCCGGAAATGGGGCATCCCCCGAAAGCAGACAGAGCGCAGCTGACGGGACCTTTAAAAGCCTGTCACTGCGCACTGACAAAACCTGTTGGCATTCCGGCCGCAAGTCTGCTGCGAGTATATGGACATGGACATGGACCATAACCCTAATTACACCCGTGACACCCTTACCCCCTGTCCAGCCCCAACCTTAACCATAAGTAGCCAAACAAAATACAAGGTTTCCGGCATTTTTAGTTTTTTTGATTGCAGTCACAGATTTTTTTTTTGTGCTCTGTCACAAAGAGGCATTGGGCACAAACATGCACACACAGGAAGTAGGAGCAGAAGACGTGGCATGGAGAGCGAGAGCAGAGGAGAGAGGGAGAAGGATGAGAGGAGGCGATGGTGGGGTGGAGTGGGGGTGTAATATGTTTGTCAACATTCTGCTGAAACTGCTCAGTAACGGCAAAATTGTGTTTGAAACAAGGGATGCCTGGTTAACAGAGCGCGACAAAGTCTGGGGAAGATGGCTTTGTAATCGACCCCCGGTCTCTTCCCGTGCGAGAAGATCTCCACAATCTCTGCTGACGGCTCCCCCTCCGCTCGCACGATGGCACTTATAAAGACGTAATCGCACATCGCGTCAAAACACACGTGTGGCACAGAGAAGGCAACATAACCTGAGCGAGTGCTGCTGTCCATATGAGCTACAGAAGTCACAGATGACTAATTAGAAGTGACAATGCAATATTGTCTGAGCATACATGACCTTACAACACTGAGGCAGAAAAATGTGTACAATTATTTTAACTGCAAAATAAAACATTGTAGCATTTTATCAATATGTGGCAATGTGAATGAATTTCTGTGAGGTGAAACGGCATTCTTTTAGTGAGCATTTGTGTAATCTGAGAAGGATAATGGTTTGCTAGAGGCTAAAATATTTTACCCAGGCATTTATGTAACTGAGCTTGTTCATGGACACATCCTATTATAGATTTTCACTAAGATGACTGTTACTCAGGCTAGCCTTCAGTGCATAAAGTTCTTACATCCTCCACATTCCGCCACCCACGGATACAGGTCTTGCAGCTTTGTGCACTCAGCTTGATCAAGGGCACATGACAGAGCTACTCAATCCACAAACATGGAGGGTTTGTCCTGCTCCAGTGCCAGAAAAACCATTGATGAATATCCATAGACACATCATGGCACCCATGACTTGAAGTCTGTGGCCTTGGAAAGTGAGGTGACCCAATCAGCAAGCTACCACCATGATGTTCACCAGGAGAAGGGGTATAAAGACGATGTCGATGACATCATGGCAGTGAATGTACAATGGGTATGGAGACTGGAAGGGGAAGCATAGTGCATGGATCCAATGAGAACTTGCTGTCTTTGGTTCTAATGCACAGTTGGGCTTGAGGTAACACCAGGACTGCGTATTCAGATCTCCATGGCAGGCTCATGTTGTCATCTTGAAGCCTGCACTGTGACATGATGCCAAAGCGCCACCTACTGCCTATCGGGGAGGGGGGCAAGCCCTCAGGTTTCTCCTGGACCTCTGGGGCAAGTCGGTAAGGCAGCAAACAGGGCTAATCTCCACAGCTCAGGGAGGCCAGCAGAACACGCTCTATCCCAGGCTGAGCCGAAGTCGATGGTGCCAGATTACAATTACCACCACCGTCCAGGGCACGGAGAAGGCCGACTGGCAGGTGCGGGTCCACCTGTCAGCTGGCACGCCCCGCGGCCTGGATCTGGGGAGGGAAGCAAGTGGCCCAGAGGTGCCAAAGCGGGCCCACAAGTGTGGTGACCCCACTAATCCAACTCTCATCGTGACAGCCAGACCCCTACGGGAAAAATGCAGCTCAGCCACTCCAAATATATAATTATATGTATATAAACACAACACAAATCTGTAACTCTTATTGACAACACATGAGCATTCCACAATTCAGCTTGGCATTACCCGACATGGCTGAGGAGCATGTCACATGGGGTGCGCTGGAAATTAGCATGTACTGGGTTGTAAGGTGTGCGCTTGTGACTGGAAGAAGAGGGGCTGAATTAACCACCTGACCGGCAACCATGCCAAGGGACTTAAGGTGGGGCTGGGGTATTGGATCAAATTAGCTCCATGGCAACACTGAAGGAGCCACCGGGAAGACTCCGCCTCTATCTGCACAAACACAGAGGCTTCACTCCATTAGCTGTCTCCCAAGGTTATTAGAAGGCAGTTAAAAACACATTATGCAAATTAGGATCTTATCTACACTGTAGATATGTTAATTACCATGGCAAAGTTGTCATTCCCCCCCTTATACAGTCCTTCTTGCTCTCTCTCTCCGTCTCACACACACACACGCACACACACACACACACACACACACACACATTTCTATGGAAAAAACCCTAATCCTAATCACAGCAGCCTTAACCCATATCCAGTCCTAACCTTAACCATGTGACCAATCAAAATACAAGACTTTTAGCATTTTTACGTTTTTGATTGCATTCACGGATTTTTATAAATTTGAGGTTATCCAAATGAGGACCTGAATAAAAGGTCCCAAAAAGTAAGGAAGTTTCAGGTTTTACCAATTTTGGGGCATTTTGGTCCCCATATTGTATGATCTAGTGAAACACACACACACACACACACACACACAGTCGTGTAATCATATCTTTTTGGGGACCACTCATTCATTTCTATGGGAAAAATGCTAATGCTAACTATGACAACCTTAACCCCAACCCAGCCCAAACCATAACCATAAGTAACCAAACAAAATACAAGAGTAACAAAATACCAGGAAACTGGTCCCCATAAAAAAACGGGCATTCATCACATTGTGGGGACATTTGGTCCCCACAAGGCAATGTATACGGGGACCACACACTGACACATAAGGAAGCACACTCAAGATGAACAAATAGATAGGTACTTCATTGATCTCAAGTAAGAAAGGCATAGTTTGCTCCCTGTAGGAAGGTAAGGTTTTGCGTGCTGTAGGTCATACATGTAAAACAAGTTCTGATTTTGAGAGAAGTTAGCAATGATACAGAACTGAGCTCTCACTGCCCTGCCCGGGACAGAAGTAGAACTGCAGGAAGCGGGCAGCTGAAGGTTCGGAGGCCTTCTTACAGACACACATCACTTGGCATTAGCCCTCATTATTGGCCACCTTCCCATTAATCGGGAACACACCGATGAGTTGGTTCCTGAGCCAGTCCATGATTCACGCTGGACGGGGGTGCGGGGGTGAGCCCAGTGAAGCGGAGCACATGGGCCCGTGCGGGCAAACTCCTGGCATGCGGAGCCAGCACACTTCCTGGTGTGTGATGCATATGAGAAGCTCCCACTTTCACGCCCGTGGATAGAGGAGTGAGCCAGCTGAAAGGCTGAGCCAGTGCTAATGAGAATCAAAGTGATAAGGGCTCGTACCCCCCCACACCCCCCGCTTGCTCTGAGCCGGCTTGCAGGGCTGTGATTAATACAGCTCAGTGGCAGGCAAAGTCCTACACTGATGAGAGATGGAGGAGAGATTCACTCTCTGTGAGTATAATTCCATAATTCTCCTTCTGTGACTTTCTCTCTCAGGGAAACATGATGGAACATGCATGCTTTCTGTCTTCTGCAGACACGAAGATGAATATTACATTTGATATCGTTTCCTTTCTTCAATTCGCTAATGATTATAGCAGCTCAGTGGGATTAATTGAAGAGCATATTTCCAAAACTTGGTCAATATTTTTTGTTGTTGTTGAGACGAAACCGCCAATCACCTAAAGTCAGGCTTCCTCATCATATGTTACAGTCTTGGGAACCAAAACTCACTCAGTTGTCACGTAATCCAACAAAGAACCTTTGTTAAATTTCCAAAGCTCAGTAAGTTTAAGAGAAATTTTCTCAAAACTGTATCCCATGGACTGAGTGAGTTTTGCAGATTTGCTCTTCAATTGGTTTGTCAACAGTTTTCACTTATTATGCATATCATACAGCTACACTAAATATAAGCAGTTTTAAACAGAGCAGGTAGTAGGGACTGACGTTAACATGTAACCAGAACTAGCCAGGTTACAAAAGTCAATCGCTTACAAAATCTGCCAATATCACAAAGGGATAGGAATAAAAAACTAATAATGATCTGTATTCTCCTGACTTTCTCTAACGTAAAAAAATGGAAACAGGGCTTTTTTGGTTCACAACCTTTAAGTGACCTTTCCTATAGCATCATCGTGTGTATCCTGGCTGAGTGCAGAGCTGTCCATCAGATGTGGTATCAGTTGGCTGATTCTCAGCTCTTATTCCGGCGGGGATGTTCGGATGCTGTAGTCCACCTGTCTTCAGACAGTCTGAGCAGCCCGGGCCAAATGGGACGCAAACAGAGCGTGTGATTGAAGAGCACGACCTCCTTAGTTTGTGGACGGTCTATCTCAGCCCGTACTGTATCTCAATGCCTCCGCAGACCACCTGCGCTTCCTCATTCTGGTTTTTTACTGTCTCTCCACGGCTACCTCCGCCTCTGCCAGCTGACACCAAGGTTTGGTGAGCAAACGGAAAAAGAAAATGCCAACAAAAAGCATATATACTTGCCCATATGGTGGGTATAAACTATTATTTTTAAGCTGTTCTAACATGAAGGAGAACATTCAACATTGCCTGGGTAGCCGAATCGAGGCAGGCACCAGAGTCGGCGGGATTCGGTTTGGCACCACCAGTGAGACACGGACCTCGCAATGTTCGCGAAAAGCAGACAAATTGCCACTGTCAATCCCCATAATACTGCTGTTTAAAAGCCTCAGGAGGGGCCGTATTTAGAGCATGGAGTCAGACAGGTAGAAATGAAAATATAAACACCGGCAAGTCGAGGCCCATCAATCATTCGTCACAGCTGCCCCAGAACCTGACCAAACACCACCTCCCTCCATCTATAACAAGTCTCCATTGACTTCTGCTTAAAACTCTCACCAAGACAGACTTATATCCAATGCCAAGTCCTCTAATAGCCCTGCCCAATCTGTCTCTTTCCAGTATCTAGCCTTGTTGACAGAGGTCTGCCTCTCAAAGCAAAGTGGACTGCTGGAGCTCAAAACTGAGAAAAACAAAGTCACGTCACACCTTGCCAGAGGCAGGGCCATGCACCTTACACTCTGAGCACTACTGGGCAAAACCAGACCCAGTGCTAACATCCACAGGGCTTCTGGGAGGCCTTCCTTAGTGGACTGGCACATATGCAGAGGTGGTGCCTAAACAAAGACCACGCATCACTTCATAATGAATTATCCAGCACGGAGTCACAGTGAGCTAGGAACCTGTCCCCGAGGTACAGGGAACGAGGCCGGGGTCACCCTGGATGAAACGACAGTCCATTGCAGGGCACACATACAGCCAGACGATGAAGACAACGGAGACGCCGAGGAATCCGTCACCCCTTGACGTCAGAGGTCCCAGTGCTCTGTGCTGAGCCACCACACTGCTCCAGGAAAGGACACGCGTGCAAAATCAGAGGGTGTAAAGGTTTGAGTAAGAGCAGAAGCTTCAGAGTGATGTTCCTGGAAGGCGACACGTATGATACCACCTGATACTGCCTCTTTGTGGAGTCTCTCAGGAAAACAACACGATCTGACTTTAAGGCATATTTATACTGACAAGTGGAACTTAAAATATGATCTCGAGAAGTATGTAAAAGCCGAAATGCTCTATTTAAGTGGCAAAAAAAAGACTTTTACTGTGGGTTTTATTACCGAGAACACAGCAGGCTCGTAAAAGCAAAACTCCATCACATCTATTTCACCATGTCATGCAAGAAGACTTTCACAAGTAATTAGGTTTCATCTTTTGACAGTGTAAAAGTCACATACATCGGGCTTTGCGGAGATATTCAAATGGCTTCAAAAGGGGAATAAAGTGAACCTACACCTAAACAGGGAGAAGGTATAAGGTAATGGGCTCCATGTCTCACTCTATTAATGATGCAGAACATCATTATATTAATCTGGAATAGGCATGTTCAGTTCTGTCCAGCAGAGAATTATAATGATAGTGAGGGAGGGTGGGGACCTCCTGTTTCCCCTAAATCCCATCCATCCACATTCCCACACACACAGACACACACACACACAGACACACACACACAGACACACACACGCACACATACACACACACACAGACACACACACAGACAGACACACACACAGACACACACACACATAGGCACACACACACACAGACAGACACACACACACAAGTAACCTCAGTCGAATACAGAGGTCCAATTCAGCTTAAGTGACAGGACAAAGAAGGTAAATATCAGCCTGGTTTTCAGAGCAAGTCTATGTTCCCTATGCTTACTGGAAGGACCCTGGACGTGAATATTAAAGGTGTTGGTATTATGGTACATAAAAATGCAACAAGCTCTCGGCGCATTTCAGGACCATGGAGAAAAGACAACTTTATAATAGCTGAAGAAGTCGGGTGACATGGTGCCTAAGATGGGTCATACTATAGCCTCACACCCATTTGATTCTCGCCCTGTGCAGCTCAAAGGGTGTGGGATCAATTCCCACCTCCTCATCTGTCTTTGGAGTCCACGTGTTCTCATCGGTTTTGCACTGATGGCAAAAAATACTTTGCTAGGTGAACTGATTTAAAAAGCAAGTATTTTATTTATATGGTCCCTTTCTAAAACATATGCTACAAAACGCTTCCCTAAAAATAAAACAAAGGTGTTAGTATTGAGGGCTCTCAGTGTGTGTGCCCCTTTCAATTTACATTTCATTCATTTAGCAGATGCTTTTATCCAAAGCAACTTGGACTGAAAAAGGGACTGAGAAAACAGGGTCAGAGTCCTTGGAGTCACTGAGGGTTAAGGGCCTTGTTCAGCAACCCAACAGGAAAATCCTGCTATCAAGCCCAGGATTTGAACCAGCAACCTTCCGATCACAGGCACAGAATCCTGACCTGCTGAGCCGCACAGGACACTGGGGGGCTTGCAGTGGACACACTGCTCCAGAAACAGTGCACACTGTACCTTTAAGGCACCCTGGACAGCCCTGTCAAGATGGAAGGAGCCGGAAGCGGTGAGAAAGCCTCTGAGACAGCCCCTTATCTGATCAGATCCTTGGGATATGTTATTGTTTCCCTGCCTTCACACTTCACTGCCAATCACGCCCCCTCAGAGTCCGTCTCACACCACACAGAGCTACTGTCTCCCCATTTCTATCTCCTCCCGGGCTTTTAACTTATACATGTGAAGGGGAAGGTCGTAAATGATAGATCACTCTGCCTGTTTGAGATTTCCATTTCATAGTGGGGAAAAAAGGGAGCCAAGATTTGTTTTTAAACGTGGTTCATTGAGGCCGGTTTGTAGCGATGATTGCCGGGTCCCGCCGAGAGACGCCTGTGTTAACCCTGGCAGGCCGGGCTGTCCGGCTAGGACTGCAGCTACTGGACGTCCCCATCCAGAGCCCCCCTGCTCTGACATCCCCGCTGTGCCACAATCCGTATGCAGGCTCCCGCAAATTGTAGCCGGATGTCACTCGGTGCGATGGGCAGTATTTACGCTCATTACTTCGGTGCTACAGGGAGTGGGGGGGGGAGGTAACATTTCTGCATCATGAGCACGGGACAGTCGAAAAAACATTCCATAATTAGAGGTACAGCAGTCACAGTGCTCACCTGGTCTAATCACATATAACTATCTTCCAGGCTGGGGCAGTGAGCCATTTCGTGATCTCCAGCACTGGCAGAGGCGAGGCAGCTGCTGGGGAGGGGGGTAGGTGGGGGCGGTATTCATAAATATGTCGCATTCCTGCTTCGGATCAGTTGGCCCCTCCAGACTAAGCACCAAATCGGCCTATTCTGCTGTTCCCAACAATAAGACACCTCGGAGACCAGCCCTCCACTCTCTCAAAACATCCTTTCCAGAAATTTCCTGGCTATCTAACCAGAGCGAGCTTGCGGGTTTATATTTCACACCCCTCGCACACTGCTCCAGAGAGCGCACCCACGTTACATTATATATGTCAAAGGCGAATGAGATGACGGAGATTAGCACCGCAGCTCACTTCAAAGGCTGCTATTTTTAGCAGAGGCTGGCAGAGGATCGCGAGAGCGGCGCACTGCACCGCTCACTGCACCGCGCACTGCACCGCTCACAACACCACGCGTTACATCGATCGTAAATTAAAATGCTCGCTGGTAATTAGGGGACTAGCTAGACATAGAGAGAGAGGAAGAGACTTATCTACTGGGCTTTGCTTTTGCTCAATTTGTCCAGGCTCATTATGTATATTGTAGACATACAAGGAGGAGTATGAAAGCAACATACTCCTGGACTTTTAAAAGACCTCCTCGATTAACAATTTAGGGAAGGTACTTTAAGGTCCATTTGAAAAGAAAAGTGAGCGATCTTGGGAGATTATCAGAGCAGCTCCTCTTTTTAAAAAAAAAAAAAAAAATGTTTACTTTTTGTTGTTGACCTTAAACGTGTATGGCCAAGATGGAGGACGGCCGATCTCGAAATTAGCGCCTGTCACCATTAGGTGGCCTCGCGGTCCTTCTAGACCACTGCTGATGGCGAGCGGTGAGTTCTCCTCCTGCTGCCACTATGTACGGTGGGAGTTTTCATGGTTTGACTCATTTTTTTTTATTAAAAAGCACTGAATTCTGCTGGATCTGACCTGCGATTTGACATCATCCTCATATATCATTGATGTCTCTTGGGGCAAACACTCCCACTCTCTCCCTCAGCTGTATCTCTGTCCCCCCACCCCCTCTCGTTCCATCTCTCTCTCGCTCATTCCCTTACCCGCAGGTGAAAGATATGGAACTTCAAAGCCCCCTTTTCTGCAGATATCAAAAGAGGCACAGGAGGGTGTGTGTGTGTGTGTGTGTATTTTTCTTGCCACTCGAGCGCACGAGAGGGGAAGCGGACTCCTTTGTGAAGACCCCGCTGTGTGGAGCCGTTAACAGTGGCGTTCCGGCTTCACTCGAACCTGGCGGAATAAAAGCATCCTTTTATGGGCGTCAAACGCATCATCACAGGATAACATGTGGCACATCGGCATGTAACCGACGGAAAGACCCAGTCGATCGGCACTCTTGGCCAGCTGAACCGACACCTTTCTGGTGCGAAGGGGGCACATATTTCCCAATTTGCCACCACGCCCCGTCAGGCTTCCGTGAACCCTCCCATCCGGAGAATGCTTAGACCCCAGACAGAAGGCTCAACTCATAGCTGAGAGCTGTCACCGCACTCTGGCAACGGAGACCAAGAATAGAGGAGAAGAAGAGGGATAAAAAGAAGGATGGTGGCTTGGTGGGAGGAGTGGGGCGGAGGGGGGGTCACGCAGCAAACGGGAACCAAAGTGAGCTGCAGAAATGAGAGGATCAGGAGGTGATGTGGCACGGCCAGGTGACACAAAAAATGAGAATGACTAGGGTACGAGGGGAGGACGACGAAAGAGGCAGGGATAGAGGGAAAGGTTATGGGCAAATGCAGATGTGGGAGGTGCACAGGATGAGGCCGGAAGGCAGACTTAATGAGATGGAAATGGAGGGAGAAGAAAGGAATAATGTGCAGCAGAAGGGAAAAACAGAATAAAGACTCTATCCGTCACAGAAGGAGCGGAAACAAGGCGAGTGGCTCTGGACCACCTACACGCAGGGCCACGGCGGCAGCAGTACTGTGGCGTCTTTTCGTTCTATTTATTAGCAGCTAATCTGGGCAAGCGAATCGGACACAAAGCCCTCATATTTTTATCCCACGAGTCATTACATGTTTACATAGAACGCTTTTAATCATTATACGACTGGCAGCCCAGACAGGACAGATCTGCGCTAAAAGCTTGAAGTGCTAACTTTCATTCCTTTTTTTTCCACTCACACGAAAATACAAGCCTCAGTGAAACCAGGAAAAAAAAAAAAACTTTCTAAACACACCGTTAAAGTTACAGCCCTCCTGGGTCATTAGGAAACAATTCCGGCGTTACACAGCAGATAATGGATAGTTTTACTGTTACAAACACTGGGGGTAATTGGCTTCCCTGCCTGCAAGGGAATTAATTTACTGTTACATGGTAGATAAGGACTAATTTTACTGTTACACATAGCGGTAATGGACCTCCTGTTGAGAAGAGAACGATCCGACTGTTAGGCACAGAGGATGGAGCTGCTCCTCCGAGACTTGCCAAAGTGAGATCAAAGCAGAGCCGTCCTGCAAACGGATTCCTCCATCTGGACATGCTGCTTTACCCGCGACCCTATGCTGGGCATGAGCGAGTGCTGAAAAAGCAGTATGTGAGGGGACTGTGGGCCCTTTTCACGCCGGGCCTTCGTATGTCCGTCTTACAGAGCTCTTCGGCGGACGGGCATCGACAACATGGCCGCCTCTTTTGCCCCGCCCGTGGCCCGCACTGCCGGCCAATCACGGCTCAAGCATGCACCCCCATGAGAATCTAGTGGCCAGAAATGGACCCGCCCCTCCCTGGGGGGGAGAACACTACGTGGGGAGCACGTCTGAAAACACTGCTATCAAGTCAGCGTTTCAAATCCAATCTCAAAGGCACGCCGCAGCGAATGATACAGAAAAGAAAATGGTTTTAGAGCCGACAAAAAGAACATTAAACCTAAAACGATGTATGTGCCATGCGTGTTAGTGTCTGAAAGGGGCCCACCATTCTCAACGCATTTTATGGCAATCTTCTTCTACCAGTCCTTACTTTCTATGATGAGATTTCAAAAAAATCAGCACACTAAGTATTGTTTTGGTAGATTCTATAGGTTACTTTACATCTAACCATCCATCTTCCAAATGCATATCTAGGAGCCCTTGAGAGGCAGCGCACGGCTGAATAGGATGCCAGTAGTGACATTGCAATATTTGCACTATTGCTAAAATTCTTGTGAAAGCTGCCTTGTGTCCTATGTTCCTGGACAGCTGCCTCGTTCACTCTGACCCTGTAATGGATTAGCAGTTATGGGAGAAATGCCCAGGTTATGCTGAAACACACAGAACCCAACAAAGTTAAATCCTGTAAACGCTGCATTCAAATTCCAAGAAAAGCCTGCACACCACAGTTGTCCAACAAATTCAGAGTGAGAACATTTGGGCGGTGCATGGTGCACTGCTTCAGACCGCATGAAGCTCCACTGGAGGATAGAAACATCTGTGTTTAATTTGAGCTTGCTCCTAATTCGGTCCAACAACAAAATGTAGCTGCTGTAAACAATGCAACAACATTAACCTTCCCCCACTGCGACCAGGCTGCTTATATCAATGCTCACCTGACCTTGTACGCGGGAATTTTAACGGATCAAGGACCAGAATAGGTGTGCTCTGTCGCCGTCTGACATTTGAGCCGCAGTGGAGCAACACTGCAGCATCAATTCTCACAGAGAAAGGCTATCGATGGCCTGTGTGAAAGTTATGCTCACCTCCAGGTGCAGTTATTAACCCAGTAGCTATGGCATAAAACGCCACAACACTGCATTTGACAGTTTTTACAGTTTGGTGAGCATCGGTCAGATATCCCAGCATGCATCACTCTCAGGATCGCACTGGCGGCCATGCAAACAGACAAAGACCTGACATGACGCGACGCGTTTTTGCTCCTTTCTGCTCCCACCTGATAGACTGCGTCTGCAGGATGTCGGGATCGGTGGCATTGAGCGTGGCCACAAAGCTACCCACTGGCACGTTCTCCCGCTTGGTCACCAGCATGGGGTCCGGGAAGAACACGGGGCCTTCGTTGACGTCCATGACCGTGACATGTACTGTGGCTGTGGAGCTGGGTCCGTAACCTATGTTGGGCACCAGGGGGTCTTCGTTCTCCACCCGGATCAGCAGCGTGTGGTAGGCTGTGTTCTCGTAATCCAGGGGCTGGGGTGGGGAGCAAGAGAGGAGATCCAGGGCTCAGGGCAAGGCAGAGGCCGTGTCTTCTGCCATTTTGGCTCACACACTTTACTTTCTATTATCCCCATAACTGAACCTTTTCACAATGCACTAAATGTGCGATACATTGCTCACAGTAATGTGAGTCTGCAGACCACAAAGTCTGCAGACCACAACAGAATGGACCACCTCCACGCTGTGAACATAAACACTGAAACACTCATAAACGCCGCTCATACATACGTTGAAGGCTGATTCTACATGGCCAAATTTCAGCCAAAGCTCATCCATTACGAGGGGGTACTATATAAACGGCATTTCGGGGGGTGAGGTGAGGGTTGGGGGTCATGCACTAACTATTTTACTAGAATTCATCCTGTCGGCGTATTTGCTGATGGGTCTCGACAGACCAGCTCTGACCAATTGGGATGTGGTGCACTACCTTCACCACAGACACCATGCCCTCGTTGTTGTCCGGGTTGGTCTGGACCTCGAAGCTCTGGCCCACGTTGCCGTTGATGATGGAGTAAACGGCCCGCCACGCGCCGGTCGCTGGGTCATCCCTGTCGTCCACCGTCAGGTTCACGATGACCCCCGTTGAGCCCTCGTCCACCGACGCCTGGAACTGTGGCACCAAAGAGGGTTGGGGGACGACTTTATTCAGAAGAGGCCTAAACGATTTGCAGTTCTGCGGCCAGCAGACAAAAAATAAAACGGGCAGCGTGCGACAGACGAACCGGTTCCTGTCCCTGCCTGTGCAACGTTCGCTCCGTGACGAGGTGAGGTAGAACCCTTTCAATCTTTAAATCCCGCATTTGCTTCACTCTCTGAACTTTTCTTTTCCGGAAAGACCTCAATGAAAAAAGGCGTCTGTGCGCACCACACGACTCGAAATCAACCGCGACGGAGCTGAACGGAGATGAGCGCCGGATCGCGTTCTGACATTAATACGCCTTGGTGCCTTTTATGCGAGATGCTGCGGAGAGAAAGGGGGGAAATAACATGACTGGCACCCTGTTTTTCTACATAATCAGCTTGCGGCACGTGTGAGCCCCCCTCTCCACAAGCTGACAGCCCGCCCGCAGAGCCGAGCATGAGGAAATCGCGCCGATAAACCTTAAAACTGGAATGCAAGCATTCTTTTGTTTCCTCTCTTCAGAAACAGTCCCCTTCAAACGTGCAGTGATCTCTCTTCTCTAGACTTCCTTTTCTTTAAAAAAAAAAAAAAACTGAATGTCAAGTGTTCTTTGTGGAGATTAAACACAGGTCTGATGAGGTCTGTCTGTGTTCTGCCGGCGACCGCCGTGGCTGAAGCAACATGTAAACGCTTGTCCGTGCTTTTCAGTCCTGGGAGGTGGGAAAAAAAAGGATAAGACACCACAGCTGGTGAAATAAAAGGATGTAGGGGGAGGGATGGAGCAGGGATGGAGCAGGGATGGGGTGAATGACGCACTGGTAAAGCATAATTTGCAGCTGGGCCTAGAAGGTACCTAGGTGACGAGGAATTACTCAAGGATGTTGTTTTCCATGCTTAACAAACACTGATGTGCTGGCAGGTTCACGCTGCAGAACCTGAAGGACCCATGAGAAACACTCATCATCTCCCCGTCTGACCTCTCCTGGGCACGACTGGCAACCCATTTGCTATCAGCCACTATCAAGCCTTTCTCATGCTTACATTTCTGATTTGTGTATTTTTAGGCCACTTTTCGTAGGAGCATTACTCAGTTGCCTTCCGCGTAATACGCAGACCGTTCGTCTGTTTTTAGGCGCCCCCTGGAAAACGTTCCGTGACAACTTGCATGTGAACAATTTCTGTGTGAAATTAGGTTCGATCGGCCGGTCGAGTTATTGATTAAGCGGCCTTTTCCAAGTGATGTTTCAAAACGTGGCATTAAGTGAAAACATGACAATTCTTATGAGATTTGATCCACCGTCGAAAGGAAACTCCATGCGCAGAACTACAGGCACTGTTCTCAGCAGAACTGTTAATTGCTGATGTTAAACACAGGAAATCTTTGAGGGAACCTTCTGTGGGAATTCAGAGGGAGAGGAGGTAAGTACCCGGCAGTCATAACTCGCTAAAGGAAGTTGTTTCCCGGTTCTGAGGGAGCTCCAAGGCGCACAAATAGAAAATTGCTGAGAAGATCATCTTCGCCATCTCTGGGGTATTTTGATGTTTGTGATAGCAGCCTTCGGAAGTGAAGCAGCTTCTAGGATGAGTTTTATTTACTGCCAGCAAAGGAACATGCGTAACAACAGCAATTCCGGAATTTAGAGAGATACAGGGTCTAAAATAAGCATACTTCCCACTGCAAGTTCACCCAGACCTGCAGTTATTTATTGGCCACTTTTCTCTAAAACAGCTTCCAATTTTGTCCATTTATACTGCTTGATATTTGGGTAATTCACTCAGCTCGCAGCAGGGCCCAGTCCGGCACCCCGTCCTCCAGATCACACACCCGTGTTTTTACTACTTCAGAGCCTTAGACTGGAGCCTGGGATGACAGAGAATATGTCTGAAAGAATCAAACATGGCGGGGGAGGGATGGGAATTGCGATGAGAGAGAGAGGGACCTGTAAAATACAAGCAACCAAGTGAATGCATGGTGACGCATGGTGACGCCTGGTGACGCCTGGCATTACCACCTTTGCAGGAAGTGACACGATCTATTCCGACTATTGATTTCCATGACACACAGTGACTCTGGTTTGCAGTTTTCGCTGCCTAACCCTGTCCCAACATAAATACAGGTGCTTGCCCACACAAGCACACACCCCTGGTCAGATCCAGGCTCATGCAGTGCTTGATAGGTGCTGCCTCACCTTCCGTACCTCCTCAATATTGTCTGTGTGATTTCAGTTAACAGAGCTTCCCCAACCCCCCACCCCGCCCCAGCTTTGGCACCTACTCCCAGTTGCATACAATTTACTACTTCAGCAATCTTTCGGGGATAATATAATGCATAATATTATGCTTCTCTTTTCAAACAATAAAACAGCATAAAAACTGCTGCCTTTGACGTAAGCTCTCACCAAGCTGAAGATGTTGGCATTTACCCATTTAACATTCTCTTATACAGGGCAAATGTAGCTTATTCAGAGCTTTATCTAACCCTGGTGTCCTCCCTGAAATTGGGTTTTGGATGTAAAATCTAAAATGGGATCTCACAGCTCTTAACCCTTTGACTGCAGAAGAAGGCAGAGCTGCGTCTGCGTCACACATGGAGGGGGGAGGCTGGGTGACGAGCTCAGCAGCAGAGCATGGAGGCATGTTTGCTGGCTCGGGGATCCTACAGAGATCGCCTGCTCCCTGGACCCTTCAATGTTTTATAAAGTGTGAAGATTGCAGTGCTTAGAAAGGCAGATGAATCATTAGTGAACGAAGCATGTTTTACACATGACGGTTTTTGATAACCCTTTTCACGGATGTTTTATTTTTACTCTCCCCATCTCCCTTAAAATCTGGCCAATTATCCCATTTGTCAAAGGCCAACCCCTCAACAGGACAGCGGGATTAGCTTGTGTTGGTTAGCGAGTCCTGCACACCTCCCATGAGTTTCTGGGCGGGACGTCATCCTGGACGTGGTACGTGAATGTCATCCTGGGTTCTGCTGAAGCCATCACACCTGCTGATCATCTTGATCCTTCATCAGCAGATTAGAAACCAGGAAATGAAGGTCCAGGAGTGGCCGGGGGTGAGATAAGCAGCCGAGGTTTGGGAGCCTGTTCCTGTTCTTTGAATGTGAGCTCGAGGGCTTAGGGCAGTGATTCTCAGCCCAGTCCTCGGGGACCCCAGACAGTCCACATTTTTGCTCCCTCCCAGCTCCCAGCACACCTGAACCAAACAATCAAGAACATCGAGTACCTGGTACAAAAACTCCCCTAATGATGTTAAGCTATTGAAAATACAACTGCGTGAATCATTAGAATCCTGAGCGACCATAGACTATAGCATAGATGCATCGCGAGGAGAGCAGGCTGATTAGAGAAGACAATTATGCGTGGAAAGGGGAGGAAAACTGTAGCAGGACGAATCGATTCGCTCAGGTGTCCGCAGGAGCTTGCTTGAAACTCCTGAAAACGATGTTGTGGAGACAGTCCATTCTTAGGGTCTCCATTAATTGGAAACAACTGCCTGACTCCTAATAAGTACGATTTCCAATTATCATTTGAAACGTGTGTGTTAGTCATTACTGCACACTGCTGCGGTGCCTTCCAGCAGCTGCCCAGCAAACAAAAGTTTTACTTTACACAAAGGTTTACGGGGAACAGTAGTTAATTAAAATCTTTAATTACATGGCTAAAGGACAGCACAGCTCTGCCAAAAAGGGAAAGTCCTTTTACTGAAAGAGACTGTTAGTTTTAGCCACCTCATTATACTTGACTTACACAGCCACGGTTCGGTCTTCCAACACAAAAGTTTCCATTGGTTTAACGTGTTGAAGTTTCTTTAATGTAGAATGAAAAAAATAAACTGCACATAAACTATAAAGGTTATCTGTGAGACACTTCAGGGGCTCTTAAAGGGTGATTACGAACTATGAAGAATTCTGACAGCGAGATATAAACCTAAATCTTTTCTGTATCACACTCGATTTCACTGCAATGTAAGACATTGTAAGTCCGGAATAAAAGCCATACCACACTGTGGGCTCCAAGCCCGTGTTTGTCATCTCTCTCCTCCCATCCCCCATGTGAAGACGCCATGGTTCGAATGGCGGTAAACACTGTCTCATACTGTGTATGAGAATGTGGTGCAGCCGGGATGACGTGGAGTGCCTCAGATCGCCCCCTGGTGGTCAGGCTTATCTACTGCGTGGGGGAGATCTCCGAGAGGATCGGTGACGTCGATGTGCCATCGGCAGGGCTGCGGATGGAAGGGGAGGTGGAACTGACGCACCCCCATCAAGCATTCATCAAGGGGCGAGGCCGGCAATGAGAATGAGTGTTCACTCAACTGGGCCTTTGGAACCAAATGGTACGTGGTCTCTGAGACTCACTCACCCACACACACCGGTCAGACCGCACCAAGCACTGCATTTCATTTAATCATCCTAGGCAGCGAAGCGGTAAGATGGATATATTCAATCTTTGTGGGTTGTTGATACTGAACCCCTGCCATGCCACTGATAAAACCCCAATTCGCCTGTGTGCGAGAAATAACCAGCTTGCCCCAAAGTCAGATGGGGCAGAGGAATAACAGGTCATACTTAAAGACCTGGCTGGGCGCATGGCAGAAAATTCACTATTTAATTACGTCCGTTAATGTAATGCCTTTCATCTGTGCATCTCAGAGGCCTGAGAAGGAAGGTGCAGGCTTGTTCTCCACAGGCCATGTGTGAAGTCCTTCTGGGCGATACTCTCTGACCAGCTTACATAATTGCGTGGATGCATGGGTACAGCCCAGCCGGAGCAGAATGACCCAAAAGCAGAATAGGAAGAGGTTAGAAAAGAAAGGAAGACGGAAATAAACTCGCCACACCGTGCCAAACTCACTGCCCGCTTCCTCCCCTGCCAGCGGCCCTCCATTTTCAAACAATGCAACGAATGAACGACTCCTTTCGAACAGAAAGACACGCCGGCGTGAAGCACTTGTCGCCCCCTCCCCGCATCGCGACCTCCTGCCAGCGGTCGCACTTCTCAAACAAAGAAATCCCACTTTGCGCGGAATTTGACAGCCTCCTCCCCACAGGTTATAAGTATCCTGGAAAAGGGAGGAAAGGAAGAAAGAGCCAGAAGAGAAGAGAGGAGAACAGAAGAGAATGTAACGGAAAGCAAGCCCCTGGTGTGACTCTAGTGGAGGAGTAGAAATTAACAAAGATGTAAAATTTCTTGGTGTGAGAAATTTATTCTTTTTTCCCGGAGAGTAAAAGGCACGTGAGCAGTGCAGCCGTGAGAGGCGCCCAACAGCGGTGATGACGGAGTGAGACGTGAAGGGGAGGGTGGCACTCGAGTGTCATAAAGCAATTTCCCAAGCCGTCCGCACTCCTTCCCTCCCTCCCTCTCTTCCCCCCCAACCGTTTCTCTTTTTTTCTCTCTTAAATAAAGCATTATCATTATCTCATTTGGGCCATCTGTTCCTTTAAATGTGACGCGGCTGTCCCTGGGATGCGGTACGGTAATGGCTCTAAGGATTCCCCGGGGAACACCTGTCTCCATGCCGGCGAGCCTGTCTCCGCGGCGACACCGGAGACGGTGACAGCGAGCCGCGACCCTCTCCGGGGGCTCCGTGTGCTACTGTTACACGCAACTGGAATATAAAGCGTGCTCAAGACATCCGTGTTAAGTGGAGTGTGTGTGTGTGTGTGTATGTCACCTCTCTCATGAGTGACAAATGACAGGGCGCACTGGGCATCCCCGCAGGGTGTCACGGGAGGGACAGCCGTCCATCCCGATGCAAACAGCATGGTGACAAGACGTCCAGTCACCCATGCATAATTACAAATAATATCAAAGGCACGTCTCTCGGCCCGTGACGGTCGGACCCAAACGGTGCTGTCTGACCTCGCATGCCTGTTCCTGTGTGCTTGTTGTCTTCACCCCTTCTGCTCCCCCACCGCCTGTTAGACCCACAGTCTTATAAAGTCCCAGCTCCAATCACCATCCCCTATGGCTCTAATGGCCATTCTGACCACAGGTAGCCATCTAGGTTATAAATGAGTCGCCAGGCCGGTCGTTGGGCCGGGACACCAGTAGAACGTCATCGCGGTGCCCCTGCCTTCCACCAGGGGGTGCCATGAGGCACGTCACAGCCCAAAGCTTAATAACGGGAAAACATTCATACAGCCGTGGCTTATGATTACAATAACAGTCATCAACCATCCATCACAGTCCACCCCATGACACTCTGCGGGATGAACGGCGACAATTAGGCAAGATAAATGACTTATTGGCTTGCAGATTAAAACAAAGGAAAAGTGACGGATGTATGGGCTGTCTCTCTCTCCACTGGCTGTCGCGGAATGGCTCTCCCGGCAGGAAAGAGTGATTAAACCGCAGTAATCGGGTGAAATTAAGCCAGGCCTCCATTAATCGACAATCAAATGGAAGCAGGCCGCAAAATCATGCAGGGCATCTGTGTGAGGTCCCCCACGACACATTTCGCCGAGAGGCCCACGGGCCCATCGGCTTGCTGAGAAAGCGCCCGGCGTGCCAGATGGCCAGTCCACCACTGCTGGGAAACGCATCCTAAGTGAGCGGCGGAGCAAAGAGGGCCGGGACAGCGCGGGATGCGGGAAGGGGGGGGCATATGGGGGATTCACTGAGAAGGTGTGGGAGGGGCCAGGAGGATAACAGAGTACTCATCTGCTCAGAGATCAGATTTTTTTTTCTTTCTGTAAGCATCTCTGTAAGGGGAGATAAATTCTGTTGCTATCTGCACTCCCACAACACTGGCGATAACGATTTGGAGAAAAACAGATATCCAGTGGGAATCTGAATGGGATAATGTATGATAAAACGATACGGTGCAGAGCAGCAGTGACATCTGTTCTTATACTAATTCCACCATCAGATCCATGTGGCTCATTTGTGTCATAATAATATTATGGTCATATTTCTCTGTGGCACGTAGACTATTTCTTGTCTACGTCTGGCGTATCTGGGCCGCAATGACATATAAATAAATCCGCCCCCTCTACAAGATAATCCTCAATTCATCTGCAGGGCATCAGTTTGTTTTTTTAAACTAAAACAGTCAAAAGTTCACACCGAAGCTTCCCACTAACATTATCTGTAGGCAAAGCCTGGCTTAAACGGAAATTAAAAGTCACGCCATCATCTCACCATTAACTGATAAATGACTGTGAATATAGTCAGCGATCCTGCATCGAAACACTATGCTACTTTCTTCCATAACTGCTTGTCCAATGCAGGGCTTTAGTGTGCCAGGAAGCAGAGGGCATGAGGTAGAGTAGTGTTTCCCAGCCTAGTCCTTGTGGTCCCCAGACAGTCCACATTTTTGCTCTCTCCCAGCTTCCTGCCAAACAGTCCACATTTTTGATCTCTCCCAGCTCCCTCCAGACAGTTTACATTTTTGCTCCCTCCCAGCTCCATGCCAGACAGTCCACATTTTTGCTCCCTCCCAGCTTCCTGCCAAACAGTTCACATTTTTGATCTCTCCCAGCTCCCTCCAGACAGTTTACATTTTTGCTCCCTCCCAGCTCCCTGCCAGACAGTCCACATTTTTGCTCCCTCCCAGCTTCCTGCCAAACAGTCCACATTTTTGATCTCTCCCAGCTCCCTCCAGACAGTTTACATTTTTGCTCCCTCCCAGCTCCATGCCAGACAGTCCACATTTTTGCTCCCTCCCAGCTTCCTGCCAAACAGTTCACATTTTTGATCTCTCCCAGCTCCCTCCAGACAGTTTACATTTTTGCTCCCTCCCAGCTCCCTGCCAGACAGTCCACATTTTTGCTCCCTCCCAGCTTCCTGCCAAACAGTCCACATTTTTGATCTCTCCCAGCTCCTTACTCGATGACTGGGTTGGGAAACACTGAGGTAGTGCACTGACACCCAGGACGAGATGTCAGCCCACTTTCAGTGCTGGCAGGAAACGTGTAAATTGTGGCACATCTGGGAGTGAGGCCACAGAATTACCCAATGAGGCACTGTACTGCCAAAAACTAGCAGCATATAGTATATTAGCAAAAATAAACAGTGCTTATAACTGACTTGGTCATGATCAAGAACCTGATGGACAGGCAGAGTATCTATGCTGATAGGCTTCTCACCAAATTCCTTTATGCTTCTGTGCAGGCTGCTTTTTGCATGTGATACATTCACCAAAACAGCCATTATGGGCTAGTGGGGACAATTGCTGAACTGAAACTGGAGTCTATTTGCTCATTAATTTGTGTAAGTTTAGCATGACATGTTTCATAAGGATCAGAGGTGTGGCTGGGAGCCTTAAGCAAACAGAAGTGAAGGGAGGTATACTGCCCCACAAAGGCAAAACACAGTAACTGCATATTCTAAATTGCATATACCAAAATCGAGTCTCTTAGTCTATGTTTTATGTTTTTGCAAAATATCTTAGGTCAGCTATGTTTGGTTTTAAAGAAAACAGAATGTGAAAATTACAGAAACTACAAAATTCACACTAAAGTCAAGGCAAAGCACGCTTGTTCAGTTTGTGTCAGTGTAGTTACAGTGATTTGCCTTTGTGGGGCAGTATAGCTGGGGTTGTTGAAGTGTGTTAAAAGTCCATTTAACAGCAATTGTTCCCGGTATCCCCTACAGTTTCGAAAATGCTCATTAGCATAAATTAAAGGGGCAGTGCTTTTATTTTGCCAAGGCTAATGGCAGAGCAAACAGGCGTCGCTCATTGTGTGAGAGCTCATTGCCTCTTCGGAGCCTGCAGCCCCAGATAAAGGCTTTGAGGAGAGGCATTATTGCTCGTTTTCATGTTTAACAAAGAACACAAGCTCTGCCTTAAGCACACCGACGTCTATGCAGCGGTGAGCGAACGAGTGCCCTCGGTCTAATGACAGTGAGTAATACCCTCCTCGCTCCCAAACTGCTTCGCAGCCTGATGAGGGGGATTCCAGCATCACAGTCCATCATGAGCGGTTTGTAAACACAGCGGGGATTACCCGCCGACTGCAACAAAACCGTCCCTTTTGCAGAGACTTTCTTTAAGGTTTCTTTTTTTTTTTTTCAAAACAAATAAACAAAACAATGACAGCAGCTAAAGATTCTGTTTTTTTTTCCTACTCAAAGATCCCGATGTGCAAAGACGCTGAGTTAGTGCCGAATGAAAACACAGCCTGATATTTTTACTTAAATGGCTTGACGCAGAAGATCACATTTCAGTATTTTAAAACACTCAAAAAAGATAAAAATGCAACTGCATGTCTGGAGAAGTAGTCATGCATCTTCCAAGCCCTTATGCAGTAGAGAGCTGGGGCCAGGGGCCTGTCCCAGGTAGCCCATAGCATAAGGCAGCGGACACCCCAGATGGGGATGCCAGCAAATAGCAGGGCTCACACTCACTCATAATCACCTGCTAACAATGCAATTTAGAGATGCTGATTCACCTACCTGGGTGTCTTTGGAAAAGTAGGAAAAAATTGCAATACCTAAAGGGAACACAGGGAGAACATCAAACTCCACACACAGAGAACAGAGTGGCCAACCCCAGGTGGGTAAGATCTACCCCCAGAGCCACCTTGCCACCCTGAAGAAGAAGTGAGGGATGAAGAAACTCACACACCCAGAACCCCAGAGCCAGATTGAGTCTGACTTAAGGTATACATACATGAACAAATCCACTCCCAATGGCATTATATGGGGGTCTTAGTCCGACTTTGAGTCGATTTAGTGCGATTTTCGTCGGAGATAACATGTTTACATGTACTTCAAAAGTTCGTTTAAAAGTCTCTCAGTGTGCATGTGATTGCACTGAATGACAGCTCTCTCATCAATGGGCTAATAAAATGCACTCAGTGGCTTTAATGTCGCTCTCCCCCAGAGCCGTGAGGACTGAGGGCAGCTGGAGGAAACGGCCAGACGCTAGATAATCAGCTCGAGCACCACAGCATGGGCCCTGGGTCTCGGGTGACAGCAGACTGCTATTCCCACTAGATAGAGGCGAGTCATTTAGACAAAGGGTGAATACAAAATAACCGAGGACTAGTGTGTTGGCTAGTTAGACAAATTGCATGTTGGACTTTTTTTTAACTGAACGAGCCCAATTGGCTAATAAAATTTCTTAAGTTCCACCCCTGCTAATACCTATTCAGGCCGTCTGAGGTCCCTTCATAGAGAACCTTGAGGAGGTTCTAGGTCACATTTATAAACTCTGTCCTATGTGCGTGTGTTTGGTTATGTGTAACCAAATGTCCCCACAATAGAATAAAAAACTTGCTATGTTGACGTTGTGGGGACCGTTGTTTTAGTGTGAGTGCAATCAAAAAACCAAAAATGCCAAACAAATTGTCTTGTATTTTGTTTGGTTACTTATGGTTAAGATTAGGCCTGGGTAGGGGATAAAAGAATTCTGGGATTAGGGTTTTGCCCATAGAAATGAATGGAGAGTCCCCACAAAGATATGAATACAAATGTGTGTGTGTGTGTGTTTGTGTATCCTGGTCCACAGTCATGGTGCTTGAACTATTATGTACCTTTCATCTCATACCTATTTTTCATCGACTTTATTCTTGGGTTGCCAGAAAGACACCCCCTCTGCCTTAGGCCCTGTTTATACTTCACGCTACGCCAAGCGTATGCTTGGGGATACTGTTGACTGTACTTGCACGCACACTGTATGTCAATCTGGAGGATTAAAGATCATGTCCACTAGGGGGAAGTGTGAGAAGGCCATCTTGGTTCGCTCCTTTGTTTCCAGTTTCACTTATTTGCATGAGGCTGTGCCATGAAATGTTGCACGCTCTGTGTCAGCACATCCAGTTGCTAATTTTACAATACGGTAGCAGCATTCTCTATATTCTAACCATTGCTCCACAACGTACTGGTACTTCGCTCTGCCACACATCAATTTGCTACCTCCCATTGACTGTTGTATTATGTTACTACTTATTTTGTAGTAGTATTTCGTACTGAGTATTACAGCTGCCATATACTGAATCAAAAATCCATTTTTTGCAATAAATATTGCAATATTTATAAAGCAAAAAAATGAGTTAAAAAAATCAATTTCTCCCAAACACGTCTATTTATGAGTGATTTAAACTGCAAGGATAAAATGATTAGGATTGGCTCGGAGAGTGTATGCAGAGCTCGTGCAGAAGTATTGGTGGTAAAATTTAAACTGATATTAAACATATATTAGATAATCCTGAAAGGGAGCGGTCAGTAAAATTGCAAAGCTTGCTAAGTGTTGTTTCCTATAACAATATAAATGTTTTAGCGAAACATAAAATTTTAGCAGCAAGATATATAAATATATGGACTGTAATGAAAAATAACGTTGCTTATGAAAGCAGGCAAGTAAGAATTTCAAGACACATAAACGCACAGTCCCGTGACAAAAGGTAGCCAAACTATCTTGCCCCCAAGATTTTTGGTGGAACTGCGTCCTTGCATAGGTGCACAGATGATGCATGGAGTCAATGCAGAAAACGTGTGGCGGCCATGATGTGTAGCAGAACCATTATGAGCGTCGAGTATAAACCAATCCAAAGGGTTTACCCATCCCTCTCACACCGCATGCTCTTCAGACGTCAAACCCCCCCAACCCCCCCAGCTCCCTCCAGCATCCCCCGGTTGTCAAATGGGATTAAGTGAGGAATGGTCCAACACACAGCAGGCTTTCTGCAAATGCTGACTAAGCTCAAGTGTGGCTCAGGAGTGGACTGCCATGGCTTTGCTGTTACAGTAAGTAGAATTATTATTTTTGGTGGCCAGGAGACGGAGCTGTCAATCACTATTACGGGCAATTCTGATTGGGTGGACAGGGACATCATGACTGGACTTTTTGAACTGTCCCTGAGAATTATTCAGCATGTTGATGATAGTGGCCTGACAGTATGGAACAAATTTTAAGTACATAAGAGTGGTCAGGGCCCTAGTGTGGACCAGTGGTCAGGGGATAATATGGGGGCAGAGCCACAGGGCCACGGGGCTGATGAAAAGGTTGGTCTCTTTATATGAACTATGGTCCACCTTTGCCTCCCACCAAAGTACTTGAACTGCCCTTGGCAGTGGTCAAGCCTAAAGGAGTAATCAAGGCACTAGGGGAACAGTGGCCAATTTAAGAATCTTGGAGCTTCTGTGGGTTGACACAGGTATTAAAGAAACAAGGCAACATTCAGCTGCTATTCTCACGGGGGAAGGACATATACAAGCTTAATTCCATCTGCATGTAAACAAAATGCCAGGGGGGACCAGCTCAACATATTTTTTTCTTATTAAAACTGCCATTTAACTTGCCGAACACTAAATATTAAGGTACAGAGTTCTCAAAATAGCCTCACTGCATTTTACAAAGGCTTAAATATAAAAGTTAAAGATAAAAGCATGGAAATATGCACTAATCTACAGGCCAAGGGCGAGTGGCTGTGTTATGAAGGTGATAGATATCATTGTAGCACTGCACATATTGTGTTAATTTCTAATAGAGGACCAGCACCTCTGACCCACTGTTTCTTTGCAAGAGAATCTTGTCCTTATATGCAAGTAAAACAAATCAGATTTCCATGGAATTACACAGGGTGCAGGAATAGAGGACATTTCATATCCCCAAAGTGGTTTAATAATCAGCCCATAATTTCCCTCACACGTCATGTCTGCCTCGTCTTCGGTAACTTCTGAAAGGGACCCTCGTGTCGTTCCTGCCTGCACACTGTGTTCGCCTACAGGCATGTTCCGACCGTGCAGGGAGTCAAGGTGCTCGGAGAGTCCCAGCTGGGAAGCGGAGATCTCTGCAGCTCCTGGGATCACGTTGGCAGGGAGAACGGCCTTTTATCAGCCGCATCAACAGGAAAGTATTTGTCTCCCCTTGTCAATTTCCAAAAGGCAGGAGGAACTCAGCTACTAAGCTGTGCACACTGATTTGTGGGGCATTATGAATTCCTGTTCGTATATCTTTGAAAGCATGTGAGGAATTAGTGCCGGAATGAAAAATAAACGACAGGGTCTTTATAAATGAACTGTCCGCATGGCGAAAGGTGGGCGTCTGCGACCATCTGTACACGTCATACAGATAACGGCTCTGATGACACAGGAGCTCACAGCCTCAGGCTGCTCATGACTATCCTGCTGAACCTCTTACAGGGACAAAAGGTTAATTAAGCGGGTCATCAACCAATACTAATCAGTGTCGAGAGCCTTGAATGACAGCCATGGGATGAATGACTATCTGTGGTGTCAGCTAATGACTAGTTCAACCCCAGGTGCGATCAAAAATGTCATCGACCATAAATCAGCAGATGCCTGGATTCGCCAGCATGGATTAGGATTTCTGTCATTTCTGTCTTTGCTGTTGTTCACATTCAGATAAATAAAAATATGAATATCTTTACCATCCATCAGCATGCTTAGAAAATACTCTAAGCCTTTGGTCACCAAGTGGCAGACTCCAGTCCATATTCGGATCGAACTACAACTGAATCCAGGCACAATTGATCCCCCCCGACTCCCTTGTGGGGGGGGTTCCCACGGGGGCTCCCACCCTCTGTCAAATTTGATTGTCAGGAGACCTGATCGGCAGATTTAATCGCCCTAGACCCCACCCCTGCCTAGCACATTATTTTGGACACGGTAGACCTTCTCTTTAATTGAGTATTTTCACAAACCAAGGCCAATTTAACCTACTCCTTCGCCCACGCTGCGTGTCTCTCCCCACTCTTCCTGCAATATTCCGACGCCGCAACACTGCTCCTGACGTTCCGCGAAGCTCGGCGAACTGGAGCAGGCGCCACGCAAGGAGTCCATAAGACGGCCATGCAGTGCCCGCAGAATCGACTGGCGGGCAGTGCGTCAGCTTTTGGCTCAAGAGCAAATGTCGGTGGCATTTACAGAGCGCTGGATCACAATTTACCCTATAGGAGAGCTGCATGTCCGTTCCAGGATCCAAATAACTGAAGTTCGGAGTTGAATGTTTTATTCTCAACGACATGTTTTTACAGGATAAGCAAAATGTCAAAACATGTCCAAGACCACAAGGTCTTCACTCTCATTAGCATGTAAATCTAAGTCATTTGACTTGCAACGCTGTGCAAATGCCCTAAACAGAGGCAGAGGACTCTGCTGTGTGAGAAGCCAACAGGAGCAAGTCAGGGTCTTAGTGCTCACCATCGTCTGCATTGAGGAGAGCTGGATTTAAATATGGATCTACGCCTTGGGCACATCTGGTGAGATGGTCTGGATGAAGCAAAGCTGACCTCCTAGTTGAGGAATCAGTTCCAAGGAAAGAAAATGGTTAAGGAAATAAACTTGTACCCCAAAGGCTGCCAGCACAGCTCTCATAAAAGGCCCTGATGTAACACCCATGAAAAGCCGGCCAGAGCAGATATCCCAACTGTTCATACTAGTCCAACGTCTGTTCAATGTCTCCCATTATTTCTTGTTCCAAGAACATTTTCACATAATTAATACATATTTATTCATATAATGCCTTGTTTTCTTACATTTGCATGCAGGAATCACGCACTGCAAAAGTTAGCAAGTACCTGCAAATGCCTGGTTATGTAAATAAGCATCTTCTGTAATAATTGCTTTTGGATTCACATAGCAAACATTAGTGGGCAGCAGTGTGGCAGAATTGATAACAGAGCTGCATCACACCTTTGGGGCTGGGGGCATGAATATCACATGTGCTTTGTGTGTGTATAAAGTTTGCATTTTCTTCCTATGCTGTGCAGGTTTCCTCCCGCAGTCCAAACTCATGCAGGTAGAGCTAATTTGCCTTCTTAATTTGCATGTGGTGCACATCTGTACCCTATGATAAGCATGACGTCCAGTGTGGACCCCGGCCTTGGGATCTATGCTGCAGAGAACAGGCTCCAGATCACCCTGTGATCCTATCCAGCCCCAAGACAAGAAGCTAGAAGATGAATGGATATTATACAATAATCTGAAGAAACTACATTAGCCATCACTGGGGGGAACCTTTTTGTAAGACTTGTGATAAACTAACAAATCTGTTAGAGAAAAATCTTTAGGCTCCAAAAGGAAAGTATGTTACTTATTCATATAAGTATTTTGTTTATGAGTAACATAAGTGCATGAAGATTAATCTAATTTAGTGACATTATTTTTTATTAAAGTGACAATCATGATGAAATGACACAAGTATGCTTTGAAATCATAACTAAATTATATGATAGATAGATAGATAGATAGATAGATAGATAGATAGATAGACAGACAGACAGACAGACAGACAGATAGGGTGACCCCAATATATTTCTGGAGCCTGCATATGAGACATGCATAAGAATAAATCCACAATAAAGTCAGGCCAATGTCTTACCACAGAGCAGGGGTCTGCTAGATCATTTATCAGCTAATGTTCAGCTAATAAGCAGCGTTGCTTTCATCATTTTTTCCATCATTAATTATTATAATTATTACATTTTTTTGAGTATACTAGCACATCATTCTTCATCACTTCAAGGCCCTAGTTTTTAGGAAGGCTGCTCTATAGTAGAAAAATAAAAGTAATTAACGTCAATGACAGTTAGTGGCTAATGGGCTAATTGACGACAGTGTTTCTAAGGTCAGATGCATGCTGGGATATGGTGCTGCTCTCTGGGCTGACATTAATGCGGGGACACTGCTGTACAGCAAAAGGAAAAGGACACGGGAGACAAAAAACCTGTACGAAACCCACCACCATAAAACGGCTGTCGGGAATTTTTAAAAAGTTGTTTTTCTCTTAGTAAAAAGCAACGCGCAGAAGGAGTAGTTTTTACAAGCTTTACGACGAGGCCTCAGCTTCACAAGCATTTTTATTACAGACCTCTCTGACACGACGGTGCATCGTGATCAGAAACAGCAGGGGAGCAGGCCTGCAGACCCCCGAAAACAGCTCCAGGCATTTCCATTAGAAATCACTCAACTAAACACTCTTTCGTTTTTTAATACTTTTTTTCCTTCCTTCACTTTCCGTTTTCTTTCTGCTAGACTGCCAACGAAGCAGTTCCTGACAGAAACATCACGTCTGCAGCGATGAACGATCCCCAGACATATCTATAGCTTCTCTCTATGTCTGTGTGCGCCTGTATGCGTGTCTGAGACTGGGGGACTTTGGAAGACTCTGTGTACAGACACTGGGGCCCAGTGCCTATCAACCCATTAGGTGGTAAAGGTGGTCGCCTTGGGCACCATCGTCTGAGGGGGTGCTGACTTAGCAAGCCAATTTCACTTTGTCTTGGATGGGGTGGGCGCCGGAGGTGAAGCTCGCCTAGGGCACCACATGGGCTTGGACCGGTACCGATGGGGCATGACCTCCAGACACTCTACACCCATCGCAGAGAGCAGCACTGACAGAGTGACTGACTGCACCCTGAGCTCCCTGGTAAACAGGCCTCATTCCTCACATGGACCCGCCCCCAGTTCGCTGCCCCAAAGGGCTTGTTCGGCGAGCAGTGCCAGTTGGCTCCAGCGCTCGCGGTCCGTGACAAACGGCGCCGATTGGCCCAGATTGGTCCCGAAGCCGCTGTTTGCATATCGGAGGTCACAACAAAAGATAGAGGCCTGGACTCACTCAGGACGGCCTGAGCTGCTGAACATGCAGCAGGACAGACGAAGGCGGCGTTTGAGGCTTTATTGGCCAGGTGTCGGTCACCTGGTATCAAAGCTAACAAATATATGGACTGGAAATGGGACAAAGTAGTCGAATAACCGTGTTTCTTAGCATTAATAGCTATCCGTAAGACTTCGCTCTACGGTTCGCACATTCCACTGCAGAAGTTTGACTCCAAGGTTTCCTTTCTTTGGTAAACCCATGTAATTTTCATGGTCAAAGCTAGACTCATGCACTGGATAGTTATGGGAGACCGAGTTACAGAGGGCACCACATTTTTTTCCTGGTAGTTACTCCAGCATTTTACGGACCAGGGCCCCCCGTAAATTCTGGCCTGCTGACAGGTTCTGTTCATTTGTTTAGGATTTGGATAGAGTATACCAAAATATTTTTTAACGTGAGATATATCTGCCTGTCCTGCTGGATGAAGTGGGTGGAGTTTGTGAGAAAAGGACATGGAGGAATAAGGTGAGCAGAAAACAGGAAATCGGTGAACATAGTGGGGTAGTGTGGGGGTGGGGGTAATGCTCACCAGCGAGTGTGTGAACTCGGGGGCGTGATCATTCTTATCGGTGATAGTGATGGTGGCCGTGGTCGTCCCTGATAATCCCACGTTGCTCCCGGCCATGTCCTTGGCTACGATCTCCAGCTCATACTGTGTGGTGGGCAGCGTCTGGGAAGGAGAAGGATATTGGTTACACTCAGCTGTTACCTGCAAACTGCAGCCAGCGAATTAACACCAAGGAGTGTTAAAATCCTGACACTAAACCATAGACAGCTATATCATGCCCATTTGCCACCATGCAATAATTAGAACAAGTTACTTTCAAGAGAAACTGTGTAGGCTTTGTTGTCATTGTTCCTTTCAGTGACTTTGGTGAACCCAGAATTTTCCACCAGGAAATTCAGAAAACCTTCACTTCCTGTGAGAGATGTGAAAGACATGCCAAATGTATCACAATGGATGAGCCGCTGCATTACGCCCACGGTGATGCTCACACAGACTACGCAAGAACCTGCGACTACTGTATGAAAACACGGCCGATTTTTAGCAACACGGCTGAGTAAGAAGTGCATTAAAAGCAGTCTGTGCACAGTTATGTTTCCCCACTTCCATTAATGTTTTGAAACCAAAAGGTCAAAGCCTTATTGCGGAACTGATGCAGTCTAGGTCAGCCCAGCTCATGGTACTGACTTAATCAAATTTCCTGGTCCTGTCAGAAGACTGAGAATCTCAAAGAGGTCTGGTAATGCCCCTATCCCAGGAGGCATGGGGGGCAAGGCAGGATATACCCTGGGGGGGTGACAGGCATGCAGCCCAGAGTTTCTTATTATTCTTGTTATAATTCTATTAGTCACTACCTATGTTTACCGTGGGCCAGGGGCCAGGGGAGACTTTCAGGGGCCCACACATCAGAGGGGGCCCATGAGTGCGGATAATGGTACTGTAGCTTTGGTTTGGATCGGGGGAGGTTTCCAAAGGCCGGCCATGTCTTTGTGCCGCCCTGATTGGTCCCCAAAGCAAATGAAAGAAATGGCACCAGGTACGCAGCCCTGGACGTTCAAAGTCTACCGAGGGCTGAAGCGTGAAAAAGCAGGAAGGACGGACTTCATGAAAAATGCATGAAAACAGGAAGCAGATGGAGTCATTTGGGGGTCACCTGTTATGAAAATAAGATCAGAGCCCAAGTCGATCGCCTCGCTCAATCCCCCCCCCCCACAGCGTCGGCTCCGCGTCAGCAGAAGAATGAGGAGGGATGGGGGGGCCAGGCATGACGGCAGGCCGTCCCGGCGATGCCGCTGGCGCCACGCGGCCCGTCACGCTGCCGGGCTCATTAGCCCAGGCCTGTGCCGTGACTCTGACACGGCTTCAAAAGGCAACGAGGCCACACTGTCACAGTGACACCGGTGCCCAGTCATCCTGCCAATCAGGCTAAACCGGAGTCCCGCTCCTGCTACACCCCCAACATGTCTTCCTGCCAGAAGTCGCCAGGGATTTTGACTACAACCCAGCTCTCCTTTCAGCCTACGAAACGAGAAACACACCGTGCTAAAAAGCAGTAAGTATGAGTGATCATTTACCCTTTATTAGCATAGGCAATAAATGACAGAAATCCGTGCTGCTAATGCTAAGGCTTATTTCATGTTACTAATGACGTAGCAACGGACTTCATGATCATCTACGTTTTCGTTGCATAACTAATTTACATATTTTACCCTGAATTCAACACCAGCATCTTTACATCTGAATTCAACACCAGTCCTGCTATATATAGCGAGTCCATCTGACATGAAATGGCCATTAGCACGTCCAACCAGCCACTGTACCCACACTTACCCCCATCCCTGCGGACTTACTAAACAGCAGCTCAGAGCCTGTACTTTGGCACCTCCAATCCTTACATGCTTTCGTGCAACACACACATTGAAACACGCACGCAATGCCTGCGCACAGTGCTGACTAACACTCGGTTGTACCATATTGCGCACGCTATATTTATATGTTGCATTGGCATGCACCTGTGGGTGTTTTTGCATGTGTATGCATTTGTTTTTAGCTGCAAATGTGCAGTCAAACATGTGCATCAATGCCCACATTATGCAAGTGTGTGTATACACACACGCATGGTTTTTAGCTTAAAGACCTGAACATACTACATTCTGTCACCATCCCCTGTCAGCTGCAAGGGCCTAGAACCAATACAGCACTTGAGTGACCAAATGTAGTTCCCTTTCCCCATCCAGTCCATGATCTATCTGCTGATCCTGCCCAGAGCCCCCCTTGGCCTGATTAATAAATCTGGGATTCTGCAGCTTTTCTGACAGATCAGTCCAGTTGTCACAGAAATCCAGTCATGACCTTGTATAGGTTCTGTGCAAAAGTCTTAGTCAAAGAAAATGTTGAAATCTGTCTTGGTAGTAAGTGCTAAGAAAAATAAATGCAATTTAGCATTAGAACATATCCAAATTAACAGTAGCAAAATAAAAACTAAAAAGAATTTGTTCTGTTCTCCAAAAAGTTACATATGTCTAGTTGGACTGCTAGATGAACACCGCTTCAGTTCCCAAACCTCTCCTCAGGGGTACCTCAGCCATTCCATGTATTAAATTTCAACACCAGCTCAATTAATTTAACTTAATTAGTCAAACAACACAATGAGATATTAACGAGATCTGGTAGGGTAGTGGTTGAGTCAAAAAATGGTAAAGGCAAACACTGTAGTGACTCTAGGTGAGGTTGAAATGGCTAAGCTGACACACTGACAGACATAATGTCAACATGAAAATCATTTAAATACTATTTTCTTTGCCTGCCTAAGATTTTTGCAAAGTATTGTATGTCCTTAAAAGAGTCTACTGTCTTTCCTCACAGCTGTCTGTCCTTAAAGCTGTCTGCCCTCTAACAGGCCCTAATTCATCTCCCCAAAACCAACAAATACACAGAGAGCATATGCTTTCCTCTGAGGCCTTAATCTAGTTCATTCATGTTCTCCGAATCTGTTCAGTGTGTGTTTAACATCTAAATACCAAAGGGCAGGAAGATTAAACAAAAGCTAAAGTCAACAAAACATGTCCGGTAATCCCCCCCCAGTGGAAGCATATTTTTGGGGAGAAAACAAAAGATTGATGACTTAAGGGCCCTTTGGCGGTTTGCAGTTTTTAATTTTCACTCGACAGGTTGGAGAAGCAGACAAACATCAGCAGAAGCTGTTAGGGGGCAGATCCTACGCAGCCGGGAGCCGGTGAACAAACAGCAGCACAGCGGGTCAGAAATGTGACACGGAGCCACATGTTCCGTCAACTCGCATCCCGCTGCAAAGCTGCATCGATCCTTACTTCTGTTTCATGAACTTGCCCAAAGTAGCTATATGGCAGAACATCACTTGAATCACACCCCGCCTCCATTCTCTGATTGGTACAGTCCAGCACCCACCATCACCTTCAGCCAAGCTCCAAACTAGGTCCAACCTCCCCCATCCTGAGCACGGCGCAGTCTGATTTTTCCGATTTATGCAGATCACAGAAACGGTGACTTGGGCACGCTCTGTCATTCGCAGACAGCCAACGCAAATGCTGCCATTTAATTGGCTGTGATTGAGCCGCCATTCCCGCGAGGGAGCCTCCGCATTCACGCTGCGCCTTTCAGCCCTGATTGCAAGGAGCGCATGGCTGCATGGAAATTTGCGATTGTGCGTCTTCCGGGCTGGGGCTGGCGGCGGCACATGAGTCGGGGAGGGCAGGAGGCTGGGACAGCGGCAAAACGCACATGCTGAGGGGTCCCGGTAGATCACATCGGATCCCACCGCGCTAGGCTAAACTCGAGGGGGGACCTGGTGAAGATGGCAGGCACGGCTCTGTGGTGTCGCATGTTAATCTACTGTAAATCTACTTTGATGTCACCGCCCCAGTCTGCGTTGCAGACGTCCAGACATGTTTATCTTCTAAATGGCAAGTAGAGGCAGCCGTGGCCCCACCAGTCCGCGGCCCGTGCAGCCGCATGCTGTGAAAACTCGTTAATGTCTGGGAGCCGACTTAAAGACAAGGGAGACCGGCCCTAATTACCTGCCAGAACACGAGCTTCTGGGACCCCACAATCTGTTAAGGAAATACTTGACCAGGGGTGAGTTGGGGAGAATGCAAAAATACATTCGCCCCCCACAAGTGTCACCCTTTGCCTCAACTACATCTGTGCAGCTACTGCCTTTATGGAACCAGTGTGGACTGGGGAGTCCTGAGGACCATATTTCCTTTGAACATAATGTGTGGACAGCTGGTACCATGCCGGTTAAGGTCATATCGCATCATATACACAGCTGGTTGACAATAATTGTTGTGGTTGATGAATAGCGTACATTGCAGTTCGCTAGTTTGAAATTGGTGCTAGTTTGAAGCAGGTTTGGGGAACCATCTGGAAATTAATCAAAGCGCTACAACATGTAGACGGCGCAGTGGATGCAGATTAGATTTAGGTGTGTCCCTCAAATGCGCCACTCCGATTTAACTGCGTCACTAAATGTCTCTGGTGTTTACTGTTTCCATATGAGTGACATCACATTAGTGTCTTCCAGTGTTGTTGTGGACTAGCTCACAGAGAGCTTAACCAGAAGTCCCACCCTTGTCGCTTTCCCTCTCTCATTCTACCCATCCTCTCCACCCCTTAACCCTGACCCCCCCCCCCCAACAACTCTCAGAGCAGAAAACATGATTTCAGCTGATCTTTCTGGTTCAGTTTAAGGTTTCCAACATCTCGCTTTGGTGTGAAATCGTTTAGAGAGATATAGATGGGAGGGGCAAAAATCTGACCATGACATGATCTGCAGCAGCTGACAGATGGAACAAATTTACTCTGACAAAACCCAGAGCCCATTGTCACCCTAGACCCAACATGACACGGCCCTCAAGGTTTATTAAAAAATAATGATATTGATCAGACTTCTTGGCACGCTAAAGAATGACAGTTGGCTGGCTGAAGCTTTTGCTCCCAACTATTCATGACCTCGCTGGATCCTCATGGTCCAACGCGGTGAACCCGGCCCAAGGGGCAGGGAGTCGACACTCTCAGAATGAGAGAGCTAATCAGCAAGAACAGGTCTAGCCGAATAAACACTGAAGCCCAAACACTCCATTACAGATCCTCCAAGCTGAAGTAAGGGAAAGGTGGTGTCATAGTGGGCCAAACTGGGTCTGTGTTACCGTAACGTGAAAAGAATCCTGACGTAATTCGCTACGTGAACAGACACAATACACGTGATTCATGTAAAAACAAATCGAAGCAACCAGTACCAAGCATATTCAGGAGATACTGATTTTCTTTTAGAGGTGACGGATTAGTAGGTCTTATACAGAGAGTTCTAATCATGGGCTGGCGCATTTACAATTCGTATTAATTACATAAAATTACAAAACAATCAATAAGAAAGAAGAGGATTCCGACATGCCTACGGAACCTACTCAGCCATGAGAAGCCCTTTATAATGAATGCGTGACCTTTGACCTCTTCAAACCATACACCACTACTACACTGGCAGTTCCTTTTTAGTTCACACCCTGATCCCAAATCAGTTTTCCGCTGCTTAAGATTCAGATAACCTATACCCTTTCAGAATGAATCCCAGGACAACATCAAGGTCTCAAAGTATACTTTTACAATACTTTTTATTTTAGAAACATAAATGATCTGTTAATTAAATGCATACTTTTCAGAGTATTACCATCTAAAGTGTCATCATTGGTATTTATGTTAAAATTTGAATGGTGGGCAATATAATGTCCATTTAATAAATACAGATACTTCTTAAATGCAGAAAAATACCATAATATCAGAGTATTCCAATCTAAAGATAACATATTTTAGATATATCTAAAGCAGGGGAAGACATTCTTATCCAGAAAGGGTTGTTGTGCATGCAGGTTTTCGATGTAACTCCTAATTAGATTACTAATTAGAGGACTGATTGGCTGAAGAGTCCTCACACCTGAGTTTGAACAGCTGACCTAAAGGTTATCCCAAAAACCTGCATACACACCGGCCCTTAATTGATAAGACTGGCCACCGCTGATCTAGAGCATTTAATAATGTGCACTGAATGTGTTTTCACTGAGCATCATCCAGTCTGTCCCCTCCCTACTGCTCTATGCTCACTGGGATATGATCCAGGCACCCAGTGACCCACAACAGGATAAACGCTTGCAAGATGGATGGATGGACATAAAGCAATTACTTTGCTCGTCACTTCTGATGAGACCCAGTGTATCTGAGGTACAACAGCACATGTGAATAAATCAATCTCCACGTGACATCACGTTTATCCCGTCCCCAGTATGACAGTAAAGTCTTCAAATGTCCACCTTAGGCTCTGCGATGAAGCATCAGTCCCCTTTAACTCAGTTGCTTGTTTTTCTGTTTGTCAATTAATAACCAAATTCAGCTCTCAGACCAGTCAAGGTGCAAGATGGAAACATAACAAACTTGACCGTGCTTCACATCAGAAGGTACGGCTGTCAGCACAAGCTCCATTTGAAAGGGAGCCAAGCTGACATTCTGACTAAATTAAGAACTGGGAACCGGGGGTTTTGGTGGTGGTGGTGTTTGTGGGGGCTGGCATTAAGGCGCAACAGGAAGAGCTTAAACCAAAGCAACCCAAAAAGGAAACTCAGCAAATACCCATGAGGCTGCCTTGACTGCAGTAAGCCTGCCTGCTATGCCACCATTGACTGGTGATAGTGCTATTGCCAATGGCGAGTCAAGTGGTGGGTGGGGGGGGTGGGGGTTCTCAACAGTGCTTACCCAGCAGGCTTTGCTCTGTGCACATCTCCATAAACATGCACATACACAAATTTATCATTTTCTCTTTGTTCTTCAAACATTAATTACAAACGTGACGCAGAGCGGTATTGAGGTCACAGGCCATGGACCCAGTACCCAGCATGCACCACTTCAGAGAATGGTGATTAATCGTGGCGCCAGCTCTTAATTATGAGAGGAGGAAAATCTAGTGGCACTTTTTCTAGGGCACTTGAACTTCATGTTGACCCAGTTCTCCAGCCTGCGTTCTGGAGGACTTCCAACCACATTTAACACACTCATGGGATAATTTTTGGGAAATAAATTAGGCAAGATAATGTGATAAAGACTCCGATATACCATTTCAGGCTTGTCTATTCACACATACGCTCTAATGGCTACTATAAAGATAATTGTTATCAATCTAATATATGAGATGTTTGTATTGTTTCACCTATATATTTTTAAGTGGCAAAATCACCATGACCACACCATCCTGAAAACAAACTCAAGGAGTTCATTAGCTATAATGTAATCCTTGGTGATCAGGATTTTATACTTCCTTAGTGCCTTTTTAAAATAGTTAAAATAACAGTTAACAACAGTTAATAAACAGTTAGCAGCTAAACGCCGTTTCTCGGCTGACATATTGCTGCTGAAAACATCCAAAACATCCTTCTGGCTCTCGGCTGTCTAGAGTGACTCGTGTCTCCTCGAAATGCCCCGTAAATGGAACTGCAGTTAAAAGAAATCTAGCCTGGAAGAGAGTCTCAATTATACTAAATAATACTAACGCATTTAGTTCCCTTACAGGTTGGAAGGAACTCGTGAAATATTAAGAAGTTTCACCACTTAAGGCTTGTATAGTTAATGAATAGTAACACAACAAACAGTATTAATTGCGCAGTGATGTGACTGCCAGACAGAGACTCAGTAACGCCCCCCAGCCAACCATCTGGCAGTGAAGATCGCCTTTATGCCGGACATCGATGCTCTCTCTCCCCTTTCTGGGTTAAAGATCAGCTCAGCCAAAAGCAATCAGTTACCATGTGACCAAAATCACTGCACTCTACTCATTTACATCTTATTTATTTATTTTATTTAAAGTGACATACTTTTTTGAGAGAAAGTAGGGCCAGACAGTCCTGGGAACAACTGGGGATTAACGGCCTTGCTCAGGGCTGGAAATGGTGGAAGTGCTCTGCCTGCCCTGGGATTTGAACCAGTGACCTTCTGATCACAGGCACAGTGTACACAGGCAAAGCGCTGAGGACACACCAACCCACTATTCGTGTCTCACTGCACGTATTTTTATTTGATGCCCTTCCACTGACCCTTAGATATAAACAGTGAAAGAGACTTCCTTCCCTATCTTGGATCTCACTGGGATGCAAGCTCATCCACACCCCCCAGACAGGCATTGGCAAGGCAGGAGGTGGCGCGTGGACGGCCAGGCCTGTTCCGCTGGAGAACGGCACTGCTAGCGGCACCACACTCCGCCACAGCCATTGGACCCACGAGGCAGGAGATGAGATGATCTGCAAGCTCCTAACGAGGACCCTGTAATCGGGGTTGCGGCTGGGGTGTGGGGTTCGCTGTAAAGGGGCTGGGAAGATCGGGGTGGGGTGGGGGGGCTTCCTCAGGTGCCTCACACAGGTGGAAGCGAATTGCTGTCAATTACCGGCCAGTTACGGGCGTAGCAGGGGGCCGGCGTGGCATCCTCAGCCCACATCTCCGGCGTGGCCTTCACAGGCACATCTGTGGGGCTGCTACCTTGTTGATGGCCTGGAGCACAGGTGTTCCTCTTTAAGTGTTAATTAAATCAGCACAGATCAAACGCCGGCCGGATTCACCTCGGGAACAGGGGCGGCACAGGTTCCCCGAGGGGACGGGGTCTCGGCACGTCCCTCCACCTACCAATCAGACATAATTAATTGGCTGGCAGGATAATTGCAACGTTCCTCAGGCTGTTGATGACTTATGGGCTTCAACTATTTCCTTCCTTCCTTCCTCCCTTCCATCCATCCCTCCCTCCAACTTCTGGCCCTTTACCCAGTATAGGCTTATAAATTCAGCCTTTCTTCCATCCATCCATCCATCCATCCCATATCCTTTGGTTCAACCTTTTATTATAACGTGAGTCCCAAGGAACATAGTGAAATTATTATGTCACAGGTACAGTATAGAGGAAAGGTGCACGGGGGGGGGGGGGGGGGGGGAGA
>JAODJU010000018.1:24394601-24415956 GCA_026776725.1 Gnathonemus echidnorhynchus
ACTAGGAACACTATTACAGATACTGAAGACACTAGGAACACTATTACAGGTACTGAAGACACTTGGAATACTATTACAGATACTGAAAACACTAGGAACACTATTACAGGTACTGAAGACACTTGGAACACTATTACAGGTACTGAAGACACTAGGAACACTATTACAGATACTGAAGACACTTGGAACACTATTACAGATACTGAAGACACTAGGAACACTATTACAGGTACTGAAGACACTAGGAACACTATTACAGATACTGAAGACACTTGGAACACTATTACAGATACTGAAGACACTTGGAACACTATTACAGGTACTGAAAACACTAGGAACACTATTACAGGTACTGAAGACACTTGGAACACTATTACAGGTACTGAAGACACTAAGAACACTATTACAGATACTGAAAACACTAGGAACACTATTACAGGTACTGAAGACACTTGGAACACTATTACAGGTACTGAAAACACTAGGAACACTATTACAGGTACTGAAAACACTAGGAACACTATTACAGATACTGAAAACACTTGGAACATTATTACAGATACTGAAAACACTAGGAACACTATTACAGGTACTGAAGACACTTGGAATACCACAAACAAAACGGACCATGAGGGGGCAAAACTAAACAGGGGAACGATATAAGTAACACAACAAAAAATGATCTATGAAGGGAAACTGGTTACACAGAGAACAGGCAGGGAAGCAAACATATCACACAGCAAATCAGAATAACCAAAATCAAGGAACACAGTCAATGTGGCCAAAAGGAGACAAGACACAAAAGGTAGGGGCAGACGGGTGCTGTGCCTGACACCTGATAGGGTGCAGATGATGGATGGGGTGGGAAAACCCACCAGACGGATTTATGGCTTCCCCAGCCTAAGCTGTAAAGGGTGCTGGGAACAGAACTGGATTGTTGGAGTGGAAACATTAAAACATTATTACACATGAGCACTCCAGTTAGTTTTGTTTTTTTTTTTTTTAGAAATGATTCATTTTGTAAAATTAAAAAAATATTGTTCATTTACACAAGGTATTAAGCATTTGAAACAAGCAAAATTAACACGGAGGGCCTTCAAGTAAGCAATGTGCAGAGTAATGATTGATTTTGACTTTAATTTCATGGCAGGCTGGCCGGGGTGGGGGCGGGGCGGGGTGTGTCCCAAAAAGGGGCTTTAGCCTTCCAGAAACACACATTGGCTGGATGCCGCTGTGATATCAGCAAATCTCAGTTCAAAGCCAGGTGAGGTGAAGCTATAACGAGGAAAGCTTAAGCTGCCTTGAGGGGGCGCTGACGATGTGGAACAGATGTGCATTTCTACACCTTTTTTCCTTACTTTTCGTTATTCAGCTTTCCGGAATAGAACTGGGGGCAGGGCTTTCCTATCCCCCCATAACAGACGCATGCTTTGATGGATACGCAAACTGACACACATATACGGCATGGTTAGGCAAACTGGTGTCTCTGGATTGCCCCTGCTGGGTAAGTGTGTGCGCTGCAATGGACAGTCATCCCATCCAGGATGTCCCCTGCCTCCTACCCTGTGCATTCTGGGACAAATTCCAGGCTCACCATGACTCTGTACTAGAACTGCGGTTATACATGAATGGATGGATGGATGAGTGTTTCTCTGGACCGCAGCACAGCTTAGACAAATAGCTGTGGTATGGCAGCAAAGCAAAGAGCTGTCAATCATGAGACAGGCATCATGTGACGCCAAATCCATCGAGATTCCTCTGTGGTGCTGGCAAAGGCAGGTTTCTTTGTTCATAGCAGGAACGATCACACCACTGCTTCTCTTCCAATACAGGAGTTTCCACACCTGCTCCCCCCATGCCTAGCATTTAGATACCTGTCCATACTTTCTTTTATAGCTCTACCTTTCCCTTTCTTCCCCTGCCTTTCTCTCCTCCTAACCCACCTTCCAGTTCTATCGCTCTCCCCCCCCCACCCTTCTGCTGCGAGCTCCTTCCCCTCCTCAGTCGGAGCTCTGAGGTAATCAGCGCTGGCCTCAGGCGGTGCGTGCCAGGTCAGGGGCCCCATCGGCCCAGGGCCACGGATGAGAGCCAAACGGCGCCACCTCCCGCTGCCCTGCTGGTCAGGCGGACACACTCACCCGGCAGCCTGTGGGGGGTGCTGTGCTTATCAGCCCAATTAATCAAGGCCAGCTACCTGGAGCGGTGCTGCTCTTTTGCCCACTGAAGAGAGGGCTGGATTCCAGAGAGGGAAGGTGGGGGGGGGGTGGCTGTGGGCAAGGGAAGCAGCTCTGGGGGTCATTAATGAGGATGCTGCTGATAACACGGACATTATTTAGCCTGTAGCCCAGACCGAAGAACAAACATATTTAGCTGTTATGGCTTTCCAGTCCAAGAACAAACACACACAACACACACCAGTAATTAGAGGACAAGATAAATGTCTTCTAATATTCTTATCCACACGCCTTGACTCTGCTGAGCCGTAATAGTCCACTAAAAATGTTTAATGAATGTTTGGTAAATCGTGTAATTGGTAAGTATCAGTGCAGGGTCACAGAGAACATGGAGCCGGTCCCAGGAAAGGCAGGGCAGCGGAACACCGGCGAGAGGCAATGCAGAGAAGCAGAGGGAGCTAAACGGAGGGACAGCAGAGCACCTGGAGGAAGGCGGAACCTCGTGGAGGGGAGACGCAGAGCTCACATACACGGAGCCTCACCGTTTGAGGTCGGGTGACAGTGAAACCCACCGAGTCTCCGCACTACCCTCCCAACACGTATAGTACAGATTCATCCTCATTTCTGTTCATCATTCACTCACTTTGAGTATCCAATTTCCAAGCCGCCAACGACCAATCACACACCACCGGGACTAAAGACACGGCTGAGGCGTCACTCTGACCAACACAGGGAATTTAGGTGATAGCTAACCCAGTGTTCAATTGCTAGGAAAGTTTGATTATGATTTGTTTTTGGTAACACATGTGGTGTGTCCTTATTTGGAGAAAGAGAGGAATAGAGAGGGAGACAACGCCATTGCCAACCCTTGAGGAATAGTCCTGCTCTAATCCTCTATGAATGTGTAATAGGGTAAAATCCCATTTTATCTCCCCAAACCACATGGTAGACCATCATATTCACAGTGAGGCAAATATTTCTCTTTCTTACTTCAGTACTCCTAGGATCGAAAAAAATAAATAAAATAAATAAACTTCACACAAACTTGGGACATCTTAATAGAGCAGTGCTATGGTGTGATGATTTGAAGAAGCACAGAAATCAAGCTCCGGTCTCAAATTAAAGGCACGTTAATAAAAAATGAGCCGAGTAAAGAATGCTAAGTCATAGCATGGTCATGGGTGAAGAATCGCTTAAAATAATCATTACACTCATACCAGTACTCATTAAGAATATTAATGGGCATAGAGCACTGCACGATTCCCATGAATACTCGCGTTAGCTAACGTAGCTAATAACTAATAAGATAATATTCCATGTTTAAGAATGACTACATGGGATAGTGACTGGGTGCCCAGATTGGTTTTTCTCCTTCATTTTAGGGATATACTGGACAGAGATGGAAAGTTCAGGTCCAGAAAGTACAAATCCAGACCAAGGTTTTGTTTCAACCAACCAGCTGAGTACTCTGTGACTGCGACTCTTTGAGCTCAACTAGTTGGTTGAAACAAAACCTTGGACTGGATTTGTACTTTCTGGACTTGAACTTTCCACGTCTGATACTGGAATAGGGTGGGAAGAGGACAACACCCTAACACCTCTGTGTTCCAGGTTAACGGGGGCAAACCAAACATAGCACTAGGTTATAGCGACAAAGGAAATGATTGACAGGGGACTCAAATTAACCCCAATCCCTGTGGTCACATGATCGCAAATCAAAGTGTTGTGTCTGCAGCCGACCCGTGCAGGTTTTGATCGTGGTTTATGTATGCACACCGCCTTCCTCGCTCTCGCTGCCGTCTGCCTCTCCCTGCTAACAGCTTGCCCTTTGAACAGCTGACATTATAAAGAGCAATTTCAGCACAGTGTGAATATTTAAAATGTAATAACGTGGCCGTGATCCCTTTCGCGCTGATAATGGATGTGATGTCTCCTATGTAAATATGAATGAGGGGTCAAAGCTCATAAAGTATTCCCCCGTTCAGCTGTTTACGTCCCTTTTTGTCACTGTGGTGGGTCACGTGATAAAGAGGGGGGGGGGAGGTTTACAGGCGAGGGCAGGTTTTTACAGAAATGTCAGCCGTCTTGGTATGGCGATCAATCTAGGTTTACAGCCTGTATGGAGGCCTGCAGTCACTGACGAGGATTTGTAATCCAAGGCTTGCATAGAATCCCTAGAATCTGCCGTATGACTTTCTGGTTCACGAGACTGTTACTTCTAGCTGAGCGACCGTATCAGCTTTAACACACGTTCTGATGATGACTGCCTGGGTCGCGGTTCTGGGTCTCTCGCCGTCCTCCTCGTGAAGCTGGCGCGTCGCGATAATCAGGCTCCCCGCATGGCTGTCTTCTCTCTCCTTCAGCTGAGAATGAGGTGCAGGCAGTCGGGAGGGGGAGGCCGGTGCAGGGCGGGAGCCAGAGCTGACGTCTCGTCTCACTGGCAGGTGAGCCGGGGCTGCGGGGGGAGCTCGGCAGGTGAGCGCAGTGGGGTCGGCCTCCCCACCAACGAAGGGGTGATGATAGGGGGCAGTTGGCTGGGGTGCTGAACTGGAGGAGGCCCCAGAGGGCGGCTGATTACACTGTTCATTGCAGTGACGAATCTGCTTTATTTGCGCATTCTGTTTTTCAAAAAAGTGAAAATAAAGGACTTTTGTTTATATTATTAATTGAGACTTCACGCCAAAATAATGCAAATTAATTTCATGATGTTGGGAGAGGGTGAGTATATTTGTCTAGGGCCTCCAGAGTCCCTAGAATGGCCCCTGCCCCGGGAGCCTGTCCTGAGGCCCAGCCTGGGCCGCACTATGAGGGCCAGTGAATTGGTTCCCCATTATCACCTCACTGCTGTTCCCGGTCTAACCTCCCTATAGCATCATCGGGGTGGGGGGGGAGCAGGGGCTTCCAGCCAACTACGAGTCCCCGGAAACGTGCCTTGTAATCTGGAAAGATGGCGCCTGCCGATGAGGCTGCCAAAGCTAGGATGGCGAGCACAGCGAGGATCTTGGGGCGTCCCAGACTACAACGGGAGGGATTAGGCCTTCAGAACATTCAGAACCCCCCTGCTGACCCAGTTTCCCCTTAAAGCCAGAATGGTGTGTTTACTGAGATCACGTTTCAAAGTAAAAATCATAGAAAACAAAACCTGTTGTTACTCCTTCATACATATAGGAGGCGCTGTATCGTATTGAATGATCTCCATTGAAGTTGAGGCTGGGCTCTGAGGCGGCCCCCCATGCCTCTGCCAGGCTTATGAGGGGGGCACTCTGCATGCCCAGGCTCACAGTGACCTAATATACCCTTTGGCTTCCAGAGCGCGCCAATCCAGCCCTGCTTACTATTCCTCCCACCCTCCATTCCTTGTTTCCCGCTGCCCTCCCCCTCGATCTCTCGTGCCCTTTCAATCAGTCCTTGGTATGGTAATAACGGCTCCCAGTGGGGGAGGGGGGGCGCCTCTGGGTAGTGAATTTTGAATTTTAAAAAGGTCCCGGTGGCCAATTTTGCATAGTATTCAAGTGAACACACCATTATTCACCAAAATATTTATAATTTTAGAGACTTCATGGAACCCAAAAGTTATTAAACCAACATTCATCATCGTGGGTGAACATATGTAGTCTAATTCCAAGTGAGATTAACCACCGAATGAGATATTCAAATTTAAAATCATAATACATATTATATAACCACCTCAATGCATCAGCTGATGCTAATGCCACTTAGGATCTGAGACCCCCTTTATCATCGATATTATTATTATTATTATTATTATTATTATTATTATTGCTTTGCTCTCGTTTGCATGAGGCATTCTCTGCTATCTCCCCACGCTCAACTGAAAAGGTTATGTGTTTCCACCGGGAACGCTCTTTACAAGGGAGAGAAAAACAGCCTGTGATAATACCTGATGATAAAGCCATCTTCTCCTGCTCTGAAATATGATTGACCTGTTTTCATGCCTTAAACTTCAGGCAGGTTTCCCCGTCCACGACCACAACACTCACACGTTTGTCGATGATTCGTTGCTTCCCAAGTTCAAAAAATATCCGTTCGATGCAAGTAATTACCTCTAATGGAATGCAACGGGAATATTGAAATAGCAAACATGAGATGAATTAATGCAGGGATGTAAATACTTAGTGATACATTATGACCAGACGTGTGGATGGATTGCGTGTTTGGTGACCCGGGACCTTGAGAGAGCACGGATCCCCCGTCTGACCTTCTTCTTCCATACAGCCCTGCTTGCACACTAAGATCATCGGGCTCCAGCCTTCTTACTGTTCCTAAATTCAGATGATCTTATGTGGGTGGCAGGCCGTTCTGTGTGACAGCACCTGCACTATGGAATGCACTTCCTCACAGTCTGTGAGAGATACAGTCTTTTAACATTTTCAAGCTTCAGTTGAAGACTCATTTATTCCACAAATGCTATAATGTAACTGCTACTGTGTAACACTCCTGTTGTTGTTCTGTTGTTATTGTTGCTGCTGCGTGTTCATTGTTTGCATTGTAAAGCGTCCTTGAGTGTGAGAAAGGCGCTATATAAATAAAACATATTATTATTATTATTATTTTATGTTCACCATTTCTTCCCAGATGTGGACTCCAAGTTCAACATTTCATAAGGTAAAATAATTTGTGCAATTTCACAAAAAAAACTGATTATGGCCCCTTTCATGTTTTACAGTACACTACAACTTTACTGTTTTAAAATATTTCAATTTAATGTATTTAAAAGATTTACGAAAGGCTTCAAATAGATTTAATCTTTGTTTGGAGGTTGCAGTGTCATTCAATAAACAACACAACGAATGTTATCTGCTCCCAGATAGCTGGTTAACTCCAAAAATGCAGGGAAAAGGACTTCACTGCCACCACACACCCAAACCATTGACATTCAGCAAATGCCCCAGCTGTCAAATTAGCTGTGCATTTTCAGTGGAGCAAAGGGATCCAAGACGATTAATCAAGTGATTAAACTGAGCAACAAAATCAACTCAAACCAGGGAAACTCAATGAATTCATACCTAAATATTTGAAGAAGATTCTCAACAGTGGAGATTTAGAACAGTTTTCCTCTATAAACTACATGAACTCATGATGTGCACCATAGAGGATACTGTCAAATTCAGCCATGCAATTATGTCAGGTTCTCCCATCCGGGCAAAGCCAAGGGACTCCCACCTCAGATAACTGGCAGAAAAGATTGGATCTGAGGTTCCGCGGTTGTCCCCAAAAGCCTGGTGTTTAGCCGCTGGAATTTTATTAACAGTTCTGTGTGGCGGGTGGGAAGTGAGGTGTGCAGGGTGCCCAGGCAGGCCGCCGCAGAGCCACACTGTGAACTAACCACCGCCTCTCCCTGCCTGTCACTCGATAAGGGACAAGTCCTGTCGATTAACCAATCGCCGGCCGGCCGCATCGAAAGTAATAAACATAGTGGCCTGCGGACTCCAGAACCGCGAAGTTGCACCTTCGAGCACTGTGAGGACGCGTGTTTTGCCACGACAATGAGCTGCTTAAACAAGTGTAAATTGTTTCACTTAGCATCAGCTGAATATAAACACAATTAAGGCCCCCCCACTTTGCTAGTAACACAGATACACTTTACATCAGCAGTAATATTTAAGAGTGACTAGGGGATTTGTAAAGAGACCCTGCTGAATACTACCTCAGAAATGGCTAATTCTGGTTATATTATGCATCTGTTTTATTAAAAGTCCTTGTGCACATTGTTTGTGTGTGTGTGAGTTGTATGTACACTACAGTATATTGCCAAATGTATTGGGACACCCCTCCAAATCATTGAATTCAGGTGTTCCAATCGCTTCCATAGCCGCAGGTGTATAAAATCAAGCACCTAGGCATGCAGACTGTTTCTACAAACAGCAAAAGAATGGGTCACTCTCAGGAGCTCAGTGATTTTAAGCGTGGTCCCGTGATTGGATGCCACCTGTGCAATAAGGCCATTCCTGAAATTTCCTCACTGTTAAATATTCCACGGTCAGCTGTTAGTGGTAATATAACAAAGTGGAAGCAATTTATGAACAACAGCAACTCAGCCACAAAGTGGTAGGCCTTGTAAAATCATAGAATAGGGGCAACACATGATGAGGCGCACAGTGTGCAGAAGTCACCAACTGTCTGCAGAGTCAATAGCTACAGACCTCCAAACTTTGTGTGGCCTTCAGATTAGCTCAAGAACAGTGCATAGAGAACTTCATTGAATAGGTTTCCAGGACAGAGCAGCTGCATCCAAGTCATACATCACCAAGTGCAATGCAAAGCATCAGATGCAGTGGTGTAAAGCAACATGCCACTGGACTCTAGAGCAGTATAAACATGTTCTCTGGAGTGACGAATCACGCACCTCTGTCTGGCAATCCGACGCACGCGTCTGGGTTTGGCGGTTGCCAGGAGAACGGTACTTGCTTGACTGCATTGTGGCAAGTGTAAAGTTTGGTGGAGGGGGGATTATGGTTGTTTTTCAGGGGTTGGGTTTGGTCCCTTAGTCCCAGTTAAATGAATTCTTAATGCTGCAGCATTCAAAGCCATTTTGGACAATTTCATGCTCCCAACTTTGGGGGTGGACCCTTCCTGTTCCAACATGACTGTGCACCAGTGCACAAAGCAAGGTCCATAATGACATGGATGAGCGAGTCTGGTGTGGAGGAACTTGACTGGCCTGCGCAGAGCCCTGAACACCTTTGGGATGAATTAGAGCAGAGACTGCAAGTCAGGCCTTCTTGTCCAACCTCAGTGCCTGACCTCACAAATGCTCTCCTGGAAAATGGTCAAAAATTCCCATAAACACACTCCTAAACCTTATGGACAGCCCTCCCAGACAAGTTGAAGCTGTTATAGCTGAAAAGAGTGGGCCAGCTCCATTTTAAAGCCTATGTATTAAGAATGGGATGTCATTAGAGTTCATGTGTGTAAAGGCAGGTGTCCCAGTACTTTTGCCTATATAGTGCGTATCTCGTGCAAGGCACTGGAATCACATCCAGGGTGTCCCCTGCCTTGTGCCCTGTGTTTCATGGGACAGGCTCCAGTTATGAAAGATAAATGGCCAGATGGATAAGTACAGACACACTTAGAGTCCCACTCTTAAGAGAGGGCAGACACATTCACAAATGTGACCCACGGCATAATTTAATATATAACATAACACGAGCGAGTCCCTATCTTCTCCTCCCTTACGAACGGAGAAAAACTCAAGTCGCCTTGCTGCCTTACTGAGAAATCAGGCCTCGAACCTGTAGCACTTTAAGGTGAATCCCCACAGATCTGCATGCAGAAATGAGGGGTGAAGGGGGATGGGATCACGTCTCCCATTTGAGAGTGATATTGACATGAACCTTTTCACACAGAAAAAATCCCCACCTTCTGTGACTGTATGGGGCTGATAAATCTCTCCTTTAGCTCCCCTGAATGGGTAGAGCCTGCCTGAACTCAGGGCAGATACCACACAATAATTCTCCTCCTCATCCTGTGTTTGTTCTGCGACACACCAAGCCGATGGCAAAATACCAGCACCGACCAAGACAGACGCAAGGCTGGTTCCCATCGATTATGAAAATTAGCGCTGGAACATACTAGCATGACTAGAGGTGACAGTTGACATACAGCCAAATCAGAGAGCTGATTCACCAACGAGCTCCGATGCCTATTCAACATGGTCAATTGGCCAAAACCGCACCGACGGGTACCAATCATATCTGACCGTGCTGCACACGTCGAGCCAATGGGCAGTCACCGACTCTCGACTTGCAAGGGCCGAAATTTCTGTACCGGGCTTAATACGGTTCCCTGTCTGAATCTCAGGATCTCCGCTGTGGCTTCTCTAGATGCCGCTGGGCTGTGAATGCGACAAGGGGCGTTTACACGAATAAGTGAAAGAAGCGCCATGTGTAAACAGCGGACAATAGTGAAATGGCCACAACCCTGGAATCATCAACCATGAGCGGTGGCAGAGGCTCTGTGGAGCTCTGCCCGATCGCATTTCCGCAGCGCTGTCACCGAGGCAACCGCAGAACACGTCACTGTGACAGGTACGTGTGCTCTGTATCTCCTTCCCAGCTCGACTGATACCTTTTTTTCAATCTCGGCAGCTCAGCCATCATGCAAAGTGGGGAAAAGAAGAAAACATTTTTTTTTTCAAAGAGAAAGTCCTTGTTTGTTTGTGTCGTGGCGCAGACACAGTCGAGCTACGTCTAAGGTTCAGACAGAACGGCCTTTTCTGAAGGAGCACAGAATCAGGGTGAGCCAGACTGCTTCTCCTGACATGGCATCTATCCTGCAAGCTTGTGTTTCATCAAAGGCCTTCTACCGTCGCACTTCATTTTGACTATTAGGTTTTGTACCCATGTACAATTCAACTTCTTATCATACAACTTATTTTACCGCAAACTTTAAGTACAGTATTCACATGCAGTACATTTCCATTAGAAATATGTAAGTACAGTGTGGATATATATAATACGGGCAAAAATATGGGTGCCCATCCACTTTTTAAAAAATAATCACAATCTTCCATGAAAAAGGTTGAAATTGAAACAAAGTAATCCACCATTTTTTTCCGTCATTCCATATTTCATAGATCAGACACTTTGCTTTTGATTTATGACTTAACATACTATTGTAAATTAAAAAAAAATAGTATAACCCCTTAGAAGTTAAAAGAAATAATTGGATTGCAGTCATATCTCAAGAAGGCTATTTACTTTAATTAGTTTCACAGGTGTCTTAAATCTTATAATCAGCCATTCAGCCTATTTTAATGGAGAAAAATACTTAGTCTGCTCTTCCGTGTCAATTTTCTGCATCGCACTGAACATGGGAAATAAAAGGAAAGGCAGCGAGCTGTGTGGGCATGAAAGGGCCATGTCCTTCAACCCATCAGACTTCGGATCCAGAATCCAATCCACATCTTCCACAGAACTGGATAATTAATCACACCTGCAAATGGTTTCCTAAATCTTTAAATAGACCTACTATTTCTGCCTCTGCTGTATGTTGACCCCTTCAATGGTGTCTCCCATCCTCCTCTTATGCCTTGTGATTTTCATTCGGTTTGCACCCGCTTCCGGTGTCAACCTTGCCCGCCATTAGAGCTTTTGGGTTGTGGATCACGTCCTGGCTTATTGAAAAGAAGCAGATGTAGATCCTGCACATGGGCCTCGACCCTATTGCTTACAGAAAAGATCGTTTCATATTCCATATCTAAGTTTAAGGCAACCTACTTGAATGTGGCCGCAAGAGGAAAATTGATCCCAGACTGAACAAAAGGATACTTTGAATGATGGAGAGAAACACCAACTAAAACTTCATAATAGATCTAGGATGACTTCTAGGATGAATGTATAATAGTTTCAAGTCACTATTCCTTGCCGTCTGAATGAAAGTGGGCTCCAAAGCAGAAGAGCCAGGAAGATCCCACTTCTGAAAGACATACTCATGAACAACCCAACTGCAGCTTGCTGAAATGCAGGTTGACAAGTCCCAGTCCTTGCGGGAGAATGACCTCTGGACAGATGAAACAAAACTAGAGCTTTTGGCAAGTTGCAGCAGCTCTATAATGATGCTTTCAAAGAACTGAGCATCATCCCTACTGTGAAACATGGAGGAAACTCAGTAATGTCCTCCAGCAGGATAATGACCCAAAACGTCTAAGAGCACACTAGAATGGCCGAGAAGAAAACAATGGACTGTTCTGAAGTGGCCTGCTATGAGTGCTGATCTGAATCCAATCGAACATCTACAGAAAGAGCTGAGCTCACAGTTGGGAGATGGAACCCATCAAAGCTAAGAGAACTGGAGCAGATTGCTCATGAAGAATTGGTGAAATTACCAGTTGAGAAGTGCAGAGGTCTCATTCGGAGCTACAGAAAGCATGTGATTGCAGTTATTGCTTCAAAAGGTGTGCTACGAAGTATTAGGTTAGTGGTCCCAATAAATTTGTATTATTTAGTTTTATTATTTAAAATATATATAAGAATAATAATATAAGAATCATTCATAAATGCAGAGTGACCGCTCTGTGGAATAAAGCGTGGTAGATGCCAATTACTCTGTCAGTTTTCTTTGTGGAAGTAGAGTATCAGTACTTGTGCCACATATGTATGTACTGTACTGTGCAAAAGTCTTAGGCAGTCAAAGAAAATGTTTAAAGCTATTTACCTGGGTAGTAAGTGTATATTTGCTCAGAAAGCACAATTTAACATTAGATCATATGCAAATTAACAGTAACAAAATGGAAACAAACAAGAATTTCAACTTCTCTAAAAAGTCATGGATATCTTCTTGGATGGCAAGAAGAACACCGCTTCAGTTCCCAAACCTCTCCCCAGTTGCGCCCCAGCCATTCCATGTATTCATTAAATTTAACCATCAGTTCATCAATCAATCAATCAATCGAAATAGCTAAATAATGCATTGAGGTATTGATTAGCCCAATAAAGTGGGGTAATGGTTATGTCAAAAAGTATATTGGTAGTGACTTTAGGAGAGCTTTGAAATGACTAATGTTAAACATAGAGTATAATTCTTTCAAAAGACTCTGAAAGGCTTTTTAAAGACAAAAGTCTGATACCCTCTCACATCTAAAGACAATACATCATTAGTCAGAGTTGTTTTTTGCCACAGACTATGATCTTGCAAAGACTGTGGATCTTGCAGGGTCAGTATTTGCGAGACTGCAAATAGATTCCTTTTGATTTCACTGTACCTTTGCACTATAGAGAATGCTTCACTGCTGTACCTTGTGTAGGCATATTCATTCAACCTTTCTTTGTATGGAAAAACAGAACTGCACAAAAGCATGAAGTAGTGCAAAACAGAACAGTAACTCTAAAGTGCTGCGAAAATGCAGTGCAACCTGAGTTCAAAATACTGCACCTATGTACTGGAAATACTGTACTCTGTCCCTACTGTTATTTCAGAGTCTCTGTCTACTTACCCTATCTGAGTCCATGTCCCCGCTTTGCTGCTTCCTGTGTCGTGCTGGAGAGCTCACCTATTTATTGGTGACAATGTCCACATAACTATTTGCATGAGCCAAGACTAAAGACTTATGACAATATTAAATATGACTGATTTTATCAGAACATCAAGACAAGAAAATGACTGACTTAAATGACAGAGGTGACGGGGAGCATCTCATGATTTTATTCCGAGGCTGGAAATTTGTCTGCGACAGTGAAATGGCTTGAAAAGTCGTTTGGTGTAAGGCAAGCATAACCTGACATACTTTTACAGACATAACGTCATAGTTTAACATCAACATGAAGATCATTTAAATGTCATTTTCTTTGCCTGCCTAAGAATTTTTATATATCCATTTTTGTCAAAAGAAACATACAAAACTGGGAAGGAAATGGATCAATGTTTAAACATATTTATCTAGGCAGTAAGTGAAGATTTGCTCAGAAAATAATCCAATTTAACAAACGGAAATACAATAAAAAAAAGTTCATCTGTTCTGTTCTCCAGACAGTTATGGATACCTTGTTTGATGGCTAGATGAATACTGCCTTGGTTCCCCAAGCTCTCCTCTGAGGCCCCCCAGCCATCCCATGTATGCATTAAATTTCAGTTCCAGCTCATCTTATTAACTTAATTAATTAATTACCTTCATAAAGCATCGATCAGCTGAATGGGGTGTACTAGCAATGGTTTTAGCAACATAAACGTAATTTAATGATAATTTTCCTTGGCACCCTGAGACTTCCACACGGTACTGCATATATCCTTTGACAAAACGAGGAGGTGTTAAAATCCACGCTCTCTCTCTCTCGCCCATTCCCTCATCCCTCTTCTCCTGACTTTGAAGTGCTCTTTGGGGAAGATATCGATCTCCTTCGTCCCATCTCCTGCAGCACCTTCAGCGACCATGCCAACCTGCACCACTCAATTAATAAAAAGATAAAGAGTACCTTCTGCACTTTTTTCACCATCACTCCCGTATGGTTCCATTTATCTAGAAGGCTCCGTGGCTGAGGAGGCCGACAGTGACACGTCTAACCTTCACTGGACGTAATCTCCATCTTTAGCGCTCGGGAATCTAATTAATTAGCCAAATCTCATTTTCTTTCTAACGCGAGTGGACAGCACCGTAATGGAGAGGACAGGACAAAACTGGGGGAATTTCATCGCTCTGTGTCGACCCTGATCACAAAGTCCAATCAAAGTCCTAATGAGCACAGCACAGAAAGGCAGAGTCTACATGCCAACTGGGGGGTGCTTCACAAAACGCCTGGCCACGTCTCCTCCGGCTGTCACACATCGTGCGAGAAAAACGAACCTGCCAGAGACACTGCCTATGTATGACTGGTGTGTATGGGGATCACGAGGCCCTGGGTATATGGGGACTGTGATTTGAGTCAGGAACTGACTTCATGATTTGGGACGTTTGTCTTTGGCCCTAATCTCTCATAGGAGGGAATTCTGAGCATGGTATTTTAATATTGTCGGCGTCTTTGGGATTTAAAAACACTGCGTAAATCTAATGTGTTAATATTAATATTATTATCATTATTATGATAGAAGAGAACTTTTCAGAATCAACAGACCAGAGAACCCAGTTCTGATAGACCATTAAGACCAAAGGAGTCAAGTACACACACACACACACACACCCACACCTCACACACGCACACACACCCCACACACACACACTCACACACACGCACACACACCTCACACACGCACGCACACACACACACACACACACACACACACACCACACACCAACAGCACCCTGCAAGCCAGGATAAGTGAATCATCAACTACTGGCAAAGGAAACACATTGACTGTAATTTTGAAATTATGGGGCTATTTCACAGATGCTGATTAGCTGTGATTTAACCTCAGTCACCTTGTCCAAATGTATGATTTAGCTCGGGAATTAATAATGCTCTGTAAAATATCTATAGATAACATGGTTAACTCAGTGCTAAATTAACACCATAATTGGAGTAAGCAACTAATTTAAAGAAATGACAGATGTAATGCTAATAGCACTTATGCTCTGAAGAAAAATCATTCGCTTCAATTCCAGAAAAAGGCATCACAAATTGTTTAAACATAGTTTTATTTCAACACTGTCTGCTAGATGGTGGAGTTATGAATTTAAATCAAGGATTTTTTTTTGTTTATGAAGAGGTCAAAAAATAATGACAGAAGAAGAATGTAATGCCAGTTACTACACTGAACGAAAGCCACAAGTGCATCAAAGAAACGGGAAGGTGATGACTTGTAATGAGGGATGCTGACGTGCAAGCTAAGTGTTCTGTTCCTTATACGCACCCGTCGGAAAACAGAGAGCAGTCTCCAGACAAGCTAATGTGCTAAAGCTAACACTGGGTGATACAAACCATTTTGTAAATAACACAGGGGGCCAATGTACACTTTGGTCATGGGAGCAGCTGGGGTGACAAAGTAAATTTGTTATGTGCAGCCTCCCCAGATACAGGAGAGGAGACCAAGGCTGATGTCCCTCCGTCTCCTTGTGACGGCCGCGCTGCGGCACCCCCCCCTGAGGGCGCCCAGGCCACGTCTCCATCCGAACGCATCAATTGGCGGCGCCTATCGTGAACAGTTTCTGTAACATTTCATCATCTGGGCTGAGCTAGGACTTGGCGCCCGGCGCTCTCTGAAGTTCTGCATGAGGGATGAGCCTCCGAGCTTCTGAGCGACGCCTTGATTTTATGATTTTTTTTTTTCTCAGCCTGATATGTACCCCCCGATTTCATTATAGGCAGGCCAGGCTCTGCGCCTCCCCCTGGAGAGCACGATAGCAAAGATCCTCCCATCGGAAACCCAGACACCCCCCCCCCCACGCCCCCAAAATTCCAAATCACCACAAATCTGTTTTAGAGTCAAAGAGCCCCAATCTGTGGACAATAATGACAGAACAAAGGCAGCTGATACAGTGAAGTGCATATCAAATCAGCAGAAAATGCAAAATAACTCCCCCCAATACATTCACTTGATTATTTGCATTTAGATTACCTAGTCTAATAACTCTCTCCTAACTGCAAAAGTAAATATATATAAACCCCCCCCCCCCACACCCCCCACAAGAGGAGTCAGTGTCGGAGTGCTGGGGACAGACATGCTAATTGAAAGCTGAAGAGAATCATTATGTGATGACTGACATTCAATTATGGTGGAGGATCAGATTAGGGGCCTGGCTGGGAAGCGCACGGTTGAAGGCGGCGGGGGGCACCAGTGAGCTGGGGCGCCAGTGAGCCGGGGCACCAGTGAGCTGGGGCACCAGTGAGCCAGGGCGCCAGTGAGCTGGGGCGCCAGTGAGCCGGGGCGCCAGTGAGCTGGGGCGCCAGTGAGCTGGGGCGCCAGTGAGCCAGGGCACCAGCAGCGAGGGCCTAATTCAGGGGCCGTTTCCGGCTCCACCGATTGCCATGCCAAATGCAGCAGCGATGCAGTGACCTGCCAGTAACTGGATGTCTGCTTGGGCTGTACCCCAGGTGAGGAGGGAGGGGCATTTAGCAGTAGGACGCCCACTGGAAGCAGGGTGCATCGCCTGTGATACTGCCCCCTCAGTGATTCCTCTGGACAGCAGACGGTGGTGTGGGGACATCCGTCGGACAGAATGGTGGGGGAGAACACGACAGCCAATGGGAGTCCTTAAACCGCATGGGCAAAATGTCACCTAGAGCGCCGCGGGGGGGGCGGGGGTACTTGTCACTGACCCCCCTAGTCACATTAATAAAATCGGCCCTGTCATTGCTAGGAGATGCATGTGTATCACTGCCGGGGGGGGGCTGTCATTGCTGGGAGATGCATGTGTATCACTGCCAGATCCTTTTACCAATAAGGGACACATTTCTATGTATTTGTACATCACGTTTATACTGAATTCATTCAATTTAGTTCTAAAGCAGTTTTCCAATATACTTGTGTCTTGTTTGTCTTCAGTGTCCAGTGTTTTGTTTAATTGCATGTCACTTATTATGCCACATTTGTCTAAGTATGTTTTCTCTAATCAGTATTTTTTTTTACCATAATCAGATATTACTTCTGTGAAGGAGAGGGTTGGAATTAAACGGAAAGGATGGCAGCAGAGAATCAGAGTTTCTATCTGCACATTTCCCGGGACCTTGTGACCCGGTCTCGCCTTTTGTTTCTGTGATACCTACCCCCCCACCCCCCACTCATTTCATTATCAGCCAAAGAGGGCCGCCCCGAAAGACGCCCGCTTTTAATACGCACATCGATTCACGGACGGACAAACGAAAGGCTCCCGCACTGGCACCTGCCACCCATTAGTGGGGAGGGACTAAAGCTAAGAGCGGCTGCTGAAAGACCCCTTCGTGATGGCATCGATTTTTAAGATGGTCATGTGAGACAGCCTGGTGTGGGGAGGGGTGGCGGGGGTGTTGGGGGTTCCTCGACGATCGATCCCTGGACAGGCCTGAGATTACACGAAGAGAATTAGGTAGCTGCTTAGGCAATAACATTAGCTGCCAGGAGCAGAATTAGAGTGGACTAGCAACAGGGCAGTCGGACAGCTCTCCCATTATCCTGCTGCCACGTGGCACCTGTCACGCTCCAGATCGAGAAGTGTGCGGGCTGAGGCGAGCGAGCCACAGAGCTACGCAAGGCCTTTTCTCGGAACGGGCGATTCCAAGACTTTTTTAAGGTGGGGAGCGTAAGAAGGGTTTTAATTAATACAGAGTGGCCAACCTTATCAATAGCCAATGAAATTTTTTTGCATCATTGAGTGACAGGGGATGGGGCACTCCAGTGACCAATCAGCTTTCAGTTGGGGTCAGTGCCCCTGTGGCCCCGTCCCTGAATATGTCTTTCCTTCAGATTATGGTTACACTCAGGTTCAATCTGCCTTTTAGGGTTTCCTATCACTGGGTACCACTGGAACATACCCAACCTCGATGGATGAACCCAGAGAACATTCTGGCATGGACGACATAACAATAGGCAAGCAAACGCACAACAGACAATATATTGGTTGACATATTGGTATTAGGCGACGATCATTAAAAATCATGCCAATGGTCTGATGTATCAGCACGGGACAATATTGCTGGCTGATACTTAGACTACATGTTCGAAGTTGGCAGCACCAGAGCTAAAGATATAACTAGAAAAATAATAGAGATGATTGCATTGGACGATCAGCCATTTTCCATAGAGGAGGAACGAGGGATTTCATTGGTTTGTTCACCACTTAGGACCTCATCATAGTGTCCCTAGTCAAGGCTGCTTTGCTGACATGTCACTGCCTGCAGTACATGATGTGTTTGCAAAATTCACAGGATCTTAAGAAGTAACGTCACAGGTTTTATTACAGATTTATGTATCTCAAAAGTTAAATGGTTATCGGTTTCAGTAACATCTGACAAAAAAGTACAGTATAGGTGATCAGCACTGGCCAAAAATCTGAGAGTACATGGAATCTGGCTGGGATAAACCTCCCGTGATACTAAACATGCAGCCCAGGAATGTCTTCTGTCATGCTGTGTAAAACGTGCTGCTTGCTCTCCACCGCTGGCCGTCGGAGATCTAGACAAAGGGTCAATGCTGTGGCCCTTTGCCGCGGCGGAAGCCAGGGCGTTCTGCCACCACACTATTCTGGCGAAGTCCAATTAGGAGGAGAGGGATGCGGCAGAGTGTGCAGAAGCGGGGGAGCAGATGGGTGAGCGGGATGTCCGTCTGTGTCGCCCCGCCGAGAGAACAGCGCGCCATGCGCTGGCTATGTGCAAAAACATTCCAGCGCCAGTCCCAGGGGGGCGCTGTGTTATTAGTGAGGCAGCAAAACAAAAAGATTCTGCAAACACAGAAGTAAAGTCTAAACAAATAAGAAAACCTATTGTAACAAACAGATGCGGCCTACTGCTAAAGAAACATTTGGAGAGGCTCTTACAGTACGACGCAGCCGAGAGTTCAGTCTGCACGTGTCTTAACAGAGCCAGCTGTGATGTATTTTAAAAAAACACCCCCCAGGAAGAAACTCCCAACCCCAAAGAGAGTGATTTTCCTTAAATTAGAGAAATTAATATTCATCAATGTGACTGATTTGTTGTCTGGTAAATTAATTGTTCTACAATAAAACAATCAATTATCTGAGAACTAATTCCTCTCATATTACTAGGTCGTTAGTCACACTCCAACAAAAATAAACCAGGGGAAATTTTTCCCTTGATCAGTGCTCTTATTTTAAAAAAAAAAAAAAAAAAAACACGTCCATTTCAGATGTATAAGTATGTACATCACTGAAAGGCCAAGTGGAAGCCTGCAGCTGGGAAGGAGAAAATATCAGTACAAGCGGACTGATTAAATGTTTAGCCGGAAAAACACAAACATTGCAGGTCCGCTGGGCCCAAGATTGAGGACAGTGGGCCCTCGGGGCAAGCTACTCAGCGCTCTGCTTGATCCCTGCTAACCCCTGGCCGTAGGCGGAGGTTGTGAGATGATCGTGAGAGGAACACCTCCATTAACAGCGATTGGGGGAGCACACAGAGCTATTCAGAGACTGTTTGGAGGTGAGAACCAAAGGAAGATTAGCGGCTCTGTGCTCATCATTTGGCTGACGTGTTTTTTTTGTTTCTGGACAGTCACCAGGGCGCCATCTTACAGGGCCGGTATCTTGTTGAGTTCACCCTAATGCGAGCAGAGGCCCTGCGATTGGACCGTCATCGCAATTTCTTTTGTTGTTTGTGTTTCTTGCGATGCAATGAAGCAGCTGTGGTGTTTTTGTTACTGGCCACTCTGCTTTAGCCGCAGCCTCCAGTTGGCACACATCGAAATGCGGGGCAGAGAGCATGCCGCATGACGGCCACATGGGCATGACACATGACGCCAACATGGGCGTGCCACATGACGCCCATGCATCTCGGGACCTTCAGTGCCCGGCTCATTAGTCTGGATCTGGTGGCCTCGGGTTCCCATGGGTCCTGCCGAGTCCTCAAACAGGACCTCCCAAGAAAAGCGGCGGTGGCGGAGTCGCTAAGCATCACCCTGTGCGGGGGAGCAGTTAGCAGTTAGCAGCCAGGCCCCTGTGTCTGGCCCGCTGTGTGTTTTGGGGCCCGAGGGCTAAGCAAAGCTGGAATAAAGGATGTTTGCTTAATTAGACATGAGATGCCGAACTGAGCACAGTGTCATGGCTAACCCTCCCCTCCCAAATGCCCCCCCTCTGCTAAGCAGCTGCTAACAAGCCCAGAACGAGAGCTCAGACTGCAGAGGGACTAATCAACACAGTCCTTGCACAGCGTGTCGCTGGTAAGCACAAACCACATAGCCCCCTCACCGAGACTCATGTGCGTACAGATGCAGGAGACAATCCTCAGTCACACATGAGCTTCTCACACACACATATGCATGCATGCATGCGCACACACACACAGAGGCTTCACATGCATGCACGCACGCACACACACGCACACAGAGAGGCTTCACACCTACACAGGTCTCACACACACACACACACACACACACACACACACAGGTTTGTAATTATATCTTTGTGGGGAAAACTCTAATCCCAACATGAAGTCTTTAACCCCTACCCAACCCTAATCTTAACCATAATAACTAGACAAAATACAAGACTTTTGGAATTTTTATATTGCATTCACAGATCTTTGTGGGGACCTGAAAAATAACAGGTTTTTATTACATAACGATGAACATTTAGTCTTTGGTCACCATGATTTAATATAAACATAATTCACACACAGGCTTCACATACAGACACACACTCGCACCTGCACACACACTCACACACAAAACAGATCATGAACATCATCCAAGGCTCTGGGAGCAGCTGTTACAGGCATGTGATGTTCGGAAGAGTAGGAGGTGGTGTATATATATGTGTGCGTATGTGTATGTCTGTGTATGTATAGTGGTGTATATATATGTGTGTGTATGTATATGTGTGTGTATATATAGTGGTGTATATATATATATGTATGTGTATGTATAGTGGTGTATATATATATATATGTATGTGTATGTATAGTGGTGTATATATATGTGTCTGTATGTATAGTGGTGTATATATATGTGTGTGTATGTATAGTGGTGTATATATATGTGTCTGTATGTATAGTGGTGTATATATATGTGTGTGTATGTATAGTGGTGTATATATATGTGTCTGTATGTATAGTGGTGTATATATATGTGTGTGTATGTATAGTGGT
>JAODJU010000018.1:24416282-24430773 GCA_026776725.1 Gnathonemus echidnorhynchus
GGGGGGGGCCAAGGGAAAGACAGATGGTTGACATCATGTGACAGGAATTGGATAAGGCATCTGGAGGTAAAGCATTGTGTGACCAGCCAACATTATATCCACCATCCTCCTTTGTACAGTTGCCAAAAATGTGACATCACAATCTATGCAACTAAGGACATAACCATGAACACACAGGCACACTAGAAGAGACACACCCACACAGAAAATACTGCTAAAGGCTGAAGCCATATGACTGAATTGAGTCTCTAGAGCTTTGTACCATAGTAGTACTGTCCATAAGTGCTCAAAATTGTGTGTGGGACTGTGTGGGTAAACAAAAGAGACGATTTTGTTGCTTTGGCCTCAGGCAATGCAAAACCAGGTATGAAATGGGAGACAACCTACATCTGATACTGTAGAAGAGAAACCAAGGATCCCAAGGCCTAGGAACGGCCTACAGTATGAACCTTCCCATGAATCCAAAGGGCCGCCCCTCCCCTTTGCCCCAAAGTCAACAACCTGGAGACACCATGCTCCCTTCCTCTGTGGACGGAAACGGCTCCCGGCGAGACGCCTCGCAATTGGTGCATCCGAATCCCGGGGGAGACTCCCGTTCACGTCGCCGCGCCGAACGCATTAGCAGGATGACGCGTCACATCTGTACGAAAATCACTTTCATCATTACGGTATTAGTTGTCGGGAATCGAGCTATGCTTCTGCGATGGACGGGACTGGCGCCACGCGGATGGAGAGCCGGGGGAGAGGTAATCTTTCGGAAATAAATGTGCATATCTAAACAGAGCTTAATGCCGAGGAGGCAAGAGAAGAAAACCTAGAGGGAAAATCAACTTGATTTCAATGTGACTATATTGATTTTCCAATTTTCTCAGAATTACCATTCCACATAAAGAGGAGAAATGTGTGTCTGCACCACGGTGCAGAACCTATCCTCACCTCTCTCTGTTTCTAACTAGACAGCCACTAATCTTAGCTTGCAGGCAGGGGCTTACGCCCAGCCTGGCCTGGGGAGCAGGAGCCTAAATTCAGCTGAGGCTTAACACAGGGTGTGTCTGATAAATTAAAGAAGTTGGGGGTTTGTGGGGGCGGCTTTTAATCCCTTGTACAGGACCTATAAGTTATCTTGTTGCTAATGTTTTCTTGGGTCCTTCTCCCCCTGATCTGTGCCTGACTTTGGCCTGATTAACGACACAGATAGACGGCATCGTCTTCATTGACCACTTTCGGCTAATACTAGGCCCTGTTACCTAGCAACATGCCTTCATTCAGCATGGATGTGAGCCAACATACCTGGAATATCAGTAGTAAAATAAAATTGTAAAATCATAAAATAAACACTGGTCGCCTAGTAACACTGCAGAAATCTCTCTGGATGCATCCCTAACCCATCAACAAATAATACGCACAAACACAACACCAGTCCTCAACCAAAAAACAAAATAATAAAAAAAATAAACTGTCATTGGATATTTGGACATTTTTGAAACTGCAATACACAATGTACCCAGGACATATCCAAGGAGAATAAGGAGTCCAATGACAGAATCATGTCAGAAACATTAATATGACTATCTGGCCTGACAACCTGACTAATCCTGCTGTCAATTTGCTATTGACAATTCAATCACCCGAGAACGATGACAGAAGACCCAACAGATGGTTTTCTGCCCTGCTGATGGTTGGCGGTGTTTGCGTCACGTCAGTGAACCACGATCTAAACGTCTGACAATGGCTAATATTATCCCTCCCGCAAGCATCACAAATCGATGTTTCTGCATCCGCCACCGGCCAAACTGCAATCACACTCTTCCCCATATTCCTCATTAGCATGCGGGCACAGGGACATGGCCTGCCTTGCCTCTGGGCCCTTTAATGAAGATAACACCAGGTGCAGCAGCATATATTTCCACGCTCCACAAAAATAAACAGTGTTACTTATTGCAGCTCACAGCATTCTGGGAGTCTAAGGTCTGAATGTTGGCTCCCCTCTCGGCACCAGTATCGAGGGAGTGTTACGCCTACCTCTCTGTCCAGCAGCGTGGGTGAGATCACCGTGACGATGTCACCCCTCTCGGGGTCGATGTAGAACATGTTGGGGGAGGGCTTGTCGGGGGATTGCTTGGTAATGAAGTAACGCAGCACCGCGTTTTCCGTGCTGGGGTCGTCCGCATCGTAAGCTGTCATTGTCATCACCGTGGTTCCTGGGGAAAGCACACAGACGCACAAAGGCCTTCACTTACTGAAGCCTGCAGAAGCCAGAATCATTGTTATTATATAATCATCATTATCAATACATAATCAATAATAATAATTAATAATCCCTCTGCATCGAGGATCTTCCTTCGAAAAGCTTTGCAAAATAACTAATAAATTCATCTTTTATGAATTAAGCCTCCTGTAAACACATGAGACTTTACAAAGTAAGCCCCCCTCCATTGGTCAGAAGGCACTTTGCTATCTTATTTGAGGAAAGGATCTCAGCCCACACACTGGGGGTGCAGTGAGCTACCCCCCGGCTCTGCACGTCCTGGTCTCCGAGAGCCTAAATGATATCATATCACTCTTTAACAAAACGCCTGGGACTCTGAGTCAACAGTCCAGTGCCATTTTCAGACGCTTTTATACATCATCTGAAGGATTCATGAACTGCCTTGCCAGGGAAGCCATTGTCGACCGCGGAACCATCTGGACGAAGCCCAACTAAGATCTCCTGCAGGATACGGAGATACTTACAGTAACATACTTCGAGGCTATTTGAGCTTCTATTCACCATATTATATACATCTATTCAATAGCAGAAAAAATGGTTTTGGAGCAAATGTGGTATATTTCCTAATTATAAAGTGATTACATTTATCTGAGGAATAACTGCGATGCCGGATAGATTTGACGGTCCTACACTGTAAGTGCCAAGTAAGAATCGATGGTAACTGCATTACAGATTGAATCTGAGTGTTCAAAAGCAGGCAGATACAGGCCATCAGATCTCCATTACCTTATTATCAACACCCTTTGTATTTCGCCATAGCAGCTGACTCCCCTCAAACACACATATTTCATCTCCAGACCATCCTTATGGATGTGTGCACCTTCGCCAGACAAATAAATCTTCCCCCGACCAGCGAAGGTGAGCTGACAGGATTTCTGAAATATCAGGTCAATATCTCGGTGGGGGTTTAATCCCCTGAAGTCACCAGCTTTATATGGGCTCAGTTGTATTGACAATAATGAGTGGTGGTGTTGGGGGGGGGGGTGGCAAATAGAAAGGTATGACAATGAAATTGCAGAATCCCAAGTCTCCTGCTTTCAACAGGGAGAGCTGTTGACGTCTTCATTGTGGCAGACCGTACCGGCCGAATCCGGACAGTGTGGAAGGGTCAGCCGCAGAACACGCTAGAACCACACAGATGCTCAGTCTGCAGCGCGGTAGGATTCCTGACCTGGCCGATGTACAGAAAGAACACTCCACAGGTCTCATTTCGTGACGGCACGATGCTTTAGCCAATAGTGCTGGCTGTCACCCTTCGAGGATTGCGGGTTTGACCCCATCTGCATATTTGGTATTTATGCACAAGAGTCAACTTATTTTTAGGGTATCAACTTAAATAATATCAAATGAAGATATTAGATATATAGAGCTGAAGTGCTAGTACTGTTATTTGTTTTAATGAGAAAGATATGATATATGATGATATATGATCAGTTCTATTTCTATGCAATTTCTACACTTCTCTTCTGTTGCTACACTCCGTTTGCGTGTCAGTGACTCGTACCCTAGGCTTCTTGGGGCAGGCTCAAGGAATCAATAATAGGCTTGTAGGAAGATTGTTGTAATGTAACAGATCCTCAGCTCTACCAGGAAGTAATTACATCTAATGCAACAGTTACAGTTTTAAACTGCAAAAATGAGACACAGATGAGCATACTGTAAAGCACACACTACACATCCTAATAATCATTCAGCATAACAGAAATGTATGTTTTTCTATATATATGTTTCTTGGGTGGAGGGCATATATCAAGCTTTGTGCAAAGGAACAATATTTCCAACAAAAAAAGCGTAATGCTTCACATTTAAATGGATCTTCATAATGCATTCATAATAGTTTTAATGAATAAGACATCCTAGCTGTAATGAACATTAATGAACATAAAAAGCAAGTGTTATAATGTTTGTTAGTAACGTATATTAATGGTGTTAAGGTATGTTAGGTTGTTAAGGTACACTTACACAACTGCTCCAGACTTTAATCAGTAAAGGGACAGGCAGCTAAAGTGGGATATGACTTGTGCTTGTAATGAGCTAAAATAACAATCAGCACATTAATCATCGTAGGGAAACAATGTCTATCGTCCTAAAAAGCCCAGTTACTGTTGATTGATACAATTAAAACTAAATCAAAGGGCTCTAGTACAGACGAAAGGTTAAACATGTAAGCTAACTTAATTTGGTTCCTTTGTGGACCTCAAACAAAAGTACAAATTAGTATTCAACTTAAGGAATTGATTAATTTAATTGTTCTGGGCCTATGAGGTTTTCTAGGGGATTAAATAATTAATTGATCATAATTATATTTGGCAATCTATTATTTTAAGGGGCATAAATTTATCAGTACAAATACACCTTCATAAAACTAATCAAAAACAGTTCAATCTCAAGGAAAACTGATTTCTTGGGGCTGAGTTCCTGTACAGCAGGGGTGATAATATCTCCATTAAACAATGAGGTGGGGTGGAATGATGTTCCCAAGCTGAACACTAAGTGGTTACAGGAGGACTGGACATTTTAAACCTCTTCCAAAGCATGTTATATCTACACTGCTTTCTAGAAGGTTCTTCTACCATGTCTTGATATTTTACATCTTACATATCTGATTTACAGGTGGATATTGGGCAAGCCAATTCAGGACAAATTGCTTGGAAATGGGGTAGGTACCATTGAAGAACTTTGGTTCAACTCAGTCCCCACTGTGCTACAATGTGCATCGTTTAAAGGGCCCCATGCAGAGGACGTCGCTTAGACACAGCGGCCTACATGAGTCTTACAGGCTACATGGGGGAGGTTATGCTTGGGGGAACTCAGATAAACAACCTTCCTGGGTTTGAGTTTCAAACATGTATTGAAATTTTTGGTAAATAACTTAACAGGGATTTCATACCGGGAGTTAAATTATTACAGCGAGTGAAGGTATTGATTTCCCAGAGAAGAACCCCGAGGGTACGGAGGGCGGAGCCTCAGAACCCATTACCTCAGCTCCACTCGGCTGTGACCGGGAGCTCGCTCCAGGGCTGGATTTACAGCTACACTCTGAGGAATATTTTTCCCACCCATTTGCTTCTCTCCAGACACAGAGAAAAATTCCAGTTCAGTCCCGGGCCCAGATTGCAGGAAAAAAAAAAAAAAAAAACACAAATTCTGCACTGTACACAAAAAGGTAATAGAAAATGACCATCAAACTGTGCCAATGCCACCGTTGGACAAACAGAAAAATGACAAGGCATAAGGAAAAAGACTTGGAGATCTGCAGAATCGCGGCTGTGATGGCAAACGCTATGTGTCGCCTTCTGTGTTTAATAATACGAGCTACTTTTAGACTGGTGTTGGCATCGTGGGGCAAAGGGCTTCTGGTCTGAGACTTGAACCAACAGCCAGGTGGTCAGATAGAGCACTGACAACTCCCTCTCATGTTACACGCAACGAAGATTGTGGTATGGTGGGGGGGATGCTGGCCTCAGGATGGCAGCAGGGGGCACAGCCAGAGGGCCTGCGGCACACCAGCCCGCCATGCTCACGGCGTTCCTTACTGATTGGTCCACCTGCTTAGCCACGTACGTAACTGCACCATGTGGCCTGTACTAAGTGGAGAAAACCTGAGTAAATAGGCCTGTGATTGGCTGACATGGTGACTACACTAAAACATGAACCCCGATTCGCTGCCAGTTATCTCTGTGACTCACTGGTGGTATGAGCGGCATCATCAGAAGTTAATTATCATTAGTGTCTGAATGAAAATGTGTATGTTATTTCCAGCTAGTCTATGAGAGCTACTGACCCCATCGTATACCTTGTTATATTCTGTACACCAAATTTTCTCATTACACATTCACACAATGTAGCTTTGGAAGTGTTTAGAAGGAAAACAATAACTAATGCCAGGAAATTTTGCCATTGGTCCCTCCTTTCCAAAGATTTAAACAAGACTCACAGAGCAGCAATATTTATAATATATTCCATCCTATACTTGCACTCATACATGTTCATTTTGTACCAGTATTAGTGCATCCGTGTTTACAGAGGCTGAGGGGTATGTGGGGAAAAAAAGACCACAACAACAGCAAGGCTTCATTTCCAAGTGTAATTAATTCTCTGTTCTGCATTTGTACGTATTTTCACTCCAAGCCTGTCACCTAGCAGGAGATTTACACAGAGTGGGGAAGGAACCAATAACACACACACCTCCTGTTTCCCCAGGGACCGAGTCAGAGGACGGCACTCTCCCAACTCTGTACGTTCAGAGTACAGCACTCTCGCCAGTGTACCAAGGAAACTCAGAGAGTGTGAGTTACAGAATTAAAATGCAGAAACTACAAGAGCCCGATTTGTGTCATTATAAATTCTTTGCGTTATCACAATTCTGAAATGTCTATTTAAATCTAACATGCAATTAATTTCAAATTCTAGATTCAGTCAATAAAACAGGAATGTTGAATCTGAGCAGATATTGTTCACCTGTAGATGGACAGTTCTGCCAATGACATAGCAGTGCCACTTCTCTCACAGAGCAATAATGTCTAGAAGAAACAAGCAATCAATAAAGATGACCAGCTATAAAATATCTCACAGGATATTAATACTTGCAGTAAAAGGCCATAGTCATCAAAAGTATCCTCTAAAAAACAGCTTTTTCCACAGGTAATGGTTTTGAAAGTAAATCAGTGCAATTCAAGGGTTTCCTAGAGCAGCATATCGTGATGAAATTTTCAGTTTCCTGCAGTCACTGAGAGGATGTTTGTTTCAATCAAGTTATGCTGCCACATGTAAAAAGATATAGAACTGTTTTACTTACTTAGTAACATTTTTCTCCTGTAAAGGAATCAAGTGAAGATTAATGCTGGCCTAGCTGACACTGAGTGGGTAGCAACTTGGAAGCTGTTCACTCCCAGAGCAGCACATGACTTTAATCAGGGGACGGGGAGGAATCCCCATCGCTTGGGAATCTCTCCTCGAAATGCTTTGCCGCCGGTTACTTCATTTACCTCACGGACACCAAGTGGAGAAGAAGAAATAGAATAAGACATCAGCGAAGACTAACACCGGCATGAATCCGGTGCCGGACAGAAAGACGGAGAGCGCTGATGGAGATTGAGAGATCGAGGCCTCGGTGAGCTCCTATTCGCGGCAGCTTTCCCGGGGAGTGTAAACAGCCAGGATCGCTGGGAAGAGCGACGCCACTGAGCCGCGCCGTGAGGCTAGCTCTCCGATGCATTATTTACACGGCTCCGCCTTTTAGGGGACACAAAGGCCTCTGTACACAGAGCGAGAGCAGCACTTCTGGGTCAATTAGCGGAGCAGACATTAGGGAGCAAACATGGAGACGTGGAAGGTCATAAAGCCCTCAGAGCCCACCGAGCTGTGCCGGAATGTGCCGGAATGTGCTGACCTCATTGGGGCTCTTTGCTTTCCTTTGCAGGAATTATGTCGGGCTTTAGGCATGAGCCCTTCACATACTGATTGGTGAGAGGGGACTTCCCCAGGCTACCCCCCCCCAGGCTACCCCCCCCATTCTGTGCGCGTCTGTGGTCATTTGCTCCTTCCATCTCTGTATTCCTTATTCTCTCCACATATGTTTGACTATCCTTTGGTTACATTTGTAGCATTTCGCAGACACAATTATTCCTTTTATCGTGCAGCCACTTGCTCACAACAGAGCCCCCCCAGCTGGCTAGCGCCTGTCATCGCACCGTTCTCCATGTTACTGCAATGAGAGGGAGGAGGGGGCATTATCCCAAGCAGATGAAGAGAGACTGGAGAAGAGTAGCCATACTGGCAGCCATTTTCCCTAATTTTATAAGTTTGCTCAGACTGCTGTCTTTTGAATACATACTGTAACATTCACTGAATCAATGTTACTGAAAGCAGAGTACAGCTTAGTACAACGAAGAAACTGTTTGCAGTTTCCCTGTTTCTTGCCACATGCTGCGCAGTGGAAACCCCCCAAGTTCCAGTGCTCTGGTAGCATACTCACCAATGGTATGTTTAAACTTTACTCCCACCAAAGGAGATTTACATGTAATGTCTTATTTCTAGCATAGAAGAGCCAAGATAATAAGCTTCAAATAAAAGTAGTCATGCCAGATAACATTCAACATTCTCCTCCCAGCATGCTTTTCTCTGTCCACCAGGAAGGTGCAGCCATAACTGTACCTACAATACATCAGCATGCCATAGTAAACATAGATAAAACAAACCTACTAATATATTTTCGGAAATAAGTTCTCTCCATGTATATAACAAAACACGTCTGCTAGTTCATTTTACTTTCACTGAGTTTCAGATGAAAATTGAAGTATTTAAAAGTATTTTACTCCAGTGACTTGTCATGGTTAATATCAAAAAGGTGTTCTATTCAAACCTTCACACAGTATGATGGTGTTAGGAAAAGAAAAGTAGTACAATATGCAGGGGTATATGTAGAAATTCTGGGCTTTTAAGTATTCAAGAGCCCCTGTCTAGCGTTGGGCCCCTGAAATTTGCCAAGCTATCCATGCCACTGACAAGACGTCAGGAGCTGAAGCAGGAGGACGAGACCTTCATGTGGATTCTGCTCAGAATACGGCCCCATGCCCCTTCCTTATTCTCACACGGTTATCGGTGCACCCCCCTGTATTTGGACGGGCAGCAGTCAATCTGCACTTCAGAGCGGAGCAGACACTCTCCGCAGTCTGCAGCCTGTAACGTTTTGGTCAATCCAGCTTCTTAATCTGATTGGTTGTTGAGTTTGCCACCTTGGTAAGACTGAGGTATGGACAAGGATTTCCAGATAAAGTAATTTTTTTAATCTAAAAGCTGCAGAAAACAAGGTAAAAAGAAGCCCTAAAACACAACGCAACACGCCTGTCACTTCAACTTCTTGCTCTGATCCACTCTCACCATTATCTACCAGCTTTCATTATTTACAGTTTGCTGCCACCACTCTTGTTTCCATGCCAATTATGTTGACGAGCTCCAAGAAACTTCTAGAAAAACAAACCACACTATCTGCTCACGGAAGGTCCCAAAAAGACCCTTCTGTCTGCGTCAAGCAGACAACCACCCGGCGCTGACATCCTGCCCGGGCAGGAAGGGGATCCACACCGGTGATGTTTGTGATGTAGAGCGCGGCGGCTTGAACAGCCTGCCGTCTTCCTAATGAGAAGCGATTTCTCATAAGACTGGTTCCATGTCAGGCCAAAGATAATATTTAACATCTCACTGGGCTTTTATGGGATTTGGCGGGGCAGCTCGAGCTGAACCCCTAATGTGACTGCTGAAGAGGAATCCGTCAATGCAACGGCTCTAAATCCATCCGTTAACTCATGCCACAAATGCGACAGCTTCTCTGTCACAAGTCATATGCCCTGAACAAAGTATTCCCTCAGGTTCACCCCCCCCCCCCCAAATCTCCAAAAGATGAGCAGATTTAAATTGATGTAATTGAAAAGATGATCTATGTAACAGAAAACTGACAATGATGAACATTTGAATTACAGCAAAATTCTTACCTCTGCAAGGTTTTTAAACATCTCATTTGTGTCCCTCAAAATATGTGAAGGTGGTGACATTTTAATAAAGAGTCGGACGGTGATGGGGCATTAAAGATGATGGGGTTTGTACACCATGAATAAGGTCTATAGCACCAATACGCAGTTTTACATCAGCTAAGCTAATCAGGCCAATAGCAGTTCTCATTCATCCCCAGAACTGAAAGACTTAGCATATTAGCTCAATTTCAGAGTTCTGAGCAATTAAAATCTGTCTCAAGTGACAATAGTAAATTAACAGTGGCTATAAGCACCTTCACGGGGTAAAATGTGAAGTCAAAAGTTCAGATGCACCAATTCTGAGATTCAGTCTAAGTGAGAGAATTATAGAATGGAAAGAATCGGCACACCCAGTCAAACACTGACCCAGGGCGGATATTAGAAATCCTTTTTTTTGGTTTTTTTTTTGCACTGAAACATGAAAAAAATCACTTCAAATATTTAAACATATTTAGCCTGACTAGATTTAATTACATTTACTTATTCCAAAGTTTTGTTTTTTTTTTATCCAAAGCAACTTTGTGGTGAATGCAAATTATAATTGGCTTAAGCAACAGCATGGAGCAAACAAGTACATAATTGTGTGTTTTTAAAATAAGCCTTAAGGTTTAATCCCGTTATGAGTCATGAAGTCTCTCTCGGCTTTGGTGCTGATAATTCAGAAAGTTACAGGTAGTTGACTTCCCCAAGGGTACAGAAGTCAGGTCAGAAGCCTGAAAGGACAAATGGTAACACACTGCAAACAGGATAAGAGCAGCTGAGTGCCCTAAGGAGCCAGCAGAGACATGCCTACAGACACCTTCAAGAGGCTTCATTTAAACATACTGCAGGCCCCTGGGCAAAATTCACCTGGCCAGACACCGTGCAGTAAGGAACTCCTTATCAGATGCCCTCTTTCAAGATGGCCACCATCGCTCACAATCATCTCCATCGCAGATCCCGTGACTGATTTACGGAACTGCATTTCTGTACTTGGGGGGTATAAATTCAGCACCGTGGCCCCAGGCAAGGGTAGCTGAATCTGACTGGCTGCTGTAACTGGCAGGCCATTTTGACAGATGAAGTTATGCAGTATTATGGAGCACAGCACCCCCTATGACAGGGGTGGGCAATCTCATCCGCAAAGAGCAGGTGTGTGAGCAGCTTTTTGAGGTAACCTTTAGGTCAGCTGTTCAATTCCAGGTGTGAGGATTCCTCAGCCAATCAGTCCTTTAATTAGTAATCCTTAAATTGTGACGAACACCTGCACATACAACGACCTTTTCCGGAAAAGACTGCCCATCCCTGCCCTGTGAAGACTGGAGCTGCCGCTGTGATTGATACAGTAGGCAAAAAGAGCTGTGGCAGCTTGAGCAATGAAGGCGTCATTCAATCACCTGGCACTTAAGGCAAAATAATAAATGAAAGCATACAAGAACCAATGGGCATCATGCAGAGTATAATCTCCATGCCTCTTTGAAGCCTGCCTGGTCTCATGCCCTCTAATTATGCTGTCTAGGATTAAGGGGATCACTAGGAGTCAAGCGCTTCAGTAGTCTATACTGATTATACCCCAAATATACCCCCCCAGTGCCCCCACACTTACCACATGTAACCACGGCTCTTGCTGATCAGAATCCAGCAGAAAGCTGGTGTCCAATCATCTCCACTGCTAACAGGACGGAGTGGGCAGACAGCCAGCCACTCACCACCACCCCCCCAACCCCCCCCCAAAGTCCTTATACACGTCTTGCTGCTGGCATCACCATCTTAGAGCCTCCCAGTAAATTGCAATAAATGCACTCTCCCGCTGTGGAGACACAGAGGTGAAGAACAGGTGTGAAAGGGATGGCGCACCATGACGACGGTTTGCACTCTCGGAGTTCAGCTCCCTCGTAAGTTAACCTCAGGAGGACTTCGTCCTCTTGTAGCTACTTCCAAAGTAAAAACACAAAATTGACCAACTTCTATACAACATCAACAGAAAGGAAGGAAAAACACGCCTGTTTATACTGGATAATTTAATCCTCAGGAAAATCTATAAATGATAAAATAACTGGTTTTCCATCCATCCATCCATCCATCCATCCATCCATCCAAGTATCCATCCATCCTCCAACAGCTTATCCAGAGACAGCAGGATTTGCAAAGCCAATTCAAGTATAATGTATGGGCTCCGACCTCCTTTAATGCCTGTTATAGAGGTTAATACAGACCCATCTCTGTGACTCTCACAGATTGTATTAAGGGTTCGCTCCTCGTACTTTGAACATCACTACTTAGGATTCATATACATTCAATGCATGTTGCTTTTGACCACTTGCAGCCAAATGTAAATACAACTGATACTGTAAATAATTTTAAATAAAAAGAAGTAAACAGACCTGGTTTCAACGACTTTGAAATAGCTTGTTATACTCAGGCACATAAATCGGAGCTTAAACAGGGACGAACTGATGCTAACGAACATATGATTAATGACACCACGTCCGAAATTCTGTTTTTAAAATGGTCTGATATATTTTTTCTCTTTTGACTTTATCAATGATATGCTATAATGGAAAGTAATGGAATGGAAATACCTCATAAATTGACCAATAAAGTCCCCTATCCTGCTCAATTCAATTCAATTCAAAGGTGCTTTATTAGTGTGACCACCATTTTCCATTATTGCTAAAGTAATTTACATTCATAATTCAAACACTGAAGTAGTCAGACTTCCTCTTATGTCAAAAAAAAAAAAAAAAAATTGCCACACTACTAAAAAGAATAATTGTTAACCAATAAGGAGATTTATTGCCAGCACATAAAATATATATGTAGGCTTGAATATACAAAATAAATAAATTATGTACATTGAAGAAATTGTTTAAATAATCAAGGTCATTTGCAGAAAAAAATGATGTGAACCGCAAGGATAATTATGACTTGAAAAAGGAGGAAATTGGTGTCAGGAAGTCCAGTCAGTTCAGTGCGTTTACTGCCCTGTTTTGCCTCATTAAAAAAAATAAAAAATTCGTTACCAGCTCTTCACAGCAGAATTCTGCTCACGCACAATATGACTCGATCAAATGAGTTTATAGAGAACCTCAAAAGTAGAGCCGCATAAGGTACTTTCATTTGTTGCTTTTCATAGGAATTTGTTGATGGACACATATCCTTTCTTGGTCTCTATGACATGCAGAAACATACATGTGGTGGGGAGAGTGAAGCTTTGGCTTCAAGCACAGATACTGCATTTATCTGCTGGCCCTGGAGCAGTTTTTGGGATTAAGGGATTTGCTCAAAGGCCCAACGGAGATACATATACTCTGCCAAACGGGGACTCAAGACAATGACGTCACAGACACAGACTCCTAACCCAAAGAGCCCACAGTCCCAACAAGTGGGTGATGCTCATAAGATTAGATAGGATGATACAATTATTTCTAAACACTTGATCTTCCATCGGTCCACAGTTACAAAGAAACTCAACATCATTGACACCAGTCTGACCAAGATGAGGAGAAAGGCCACCACAGAATCCACAGACATGGGACAAAGAAACCTAAGGTGGCAGCTGTGGATCTGGCTCTTGGTGAAATCCGTTTTTAAGAGTATATCATAAGTATACCACTGAACCTTGATGAAAACCGGTGCTCTTCAAGAAATACTGCTGCCCATTTCAAATTTGCTAAAGAGCACCTGGATGTTCCATAGAATTACTGGAACAATGTTCTGAGGACAGAAGTTGAGGTTTTTGGTACACCGGGTAATGTTTGGAGACACTGCATAGACACCAAAAACAGTATTGTGGTGTTGTGCTTTGCTACCTTGGGGTCTGGGCAGCTTACAATAATCGAGGGACCAACAAATTCCAAAGAAATTCTACAGCAGAATGTCAGGGCATCTGTCTGTGATCTACAATTCCAAAGAAGTTGGGTCATTGTCCCAGCATAGCATGACTGATCCAAAACAGAGGGGTAAATCAATAGAAGTTCAAACAAAAGAAAATCTTTATTTCATAATGGCCAAGATAGAGTCCTGACCTCAATATACATGACTTGGAACAGTTTTGTAAGGACGCAGGTCTGATCAGCAGCACAATGTATTATATATGTACACATATCATCCTAGACAGGGTGTACCCCAGCCTTGTACCCTGTGCTGCCAAGGACAGGTTTCAGCCCAGGGTAGGAGGAAGATGGATGGATGGATGGATATACATATATGTTAAATACAGTGTACATGTGGTGGTACAAAGTATATTGAGCTTCTTTCTTTCATCTACATAGGCTTCCCATGCAGTGTGTCCCTCAGGCTGTTCCACGCAGCTACGGAGAGAGCTAGGCTGTTTTTACATGCTGATTCGCTACGCCCGTGTCTCCCTGATGAACGACGATTATTTTCCATGTTGCTTGTTTTTAACAAGTGAGGAACTCGTGCATTCCTTCAAAAAAAAAACAAAGAGATTTGGGTTTCATTCCAGCAGGCACCTCCTCCCTCCTCCCACACCTTACAAATCCCTGGGGACGGTGCACCAAGCCTTCTTGTCTGGGTAAAGACTTCTCTATATGCATCAGGAGAATGGGACTATGGCCACTGAACATGCAATGAGTCAGAACCCAGCACAGCTCTGGATGAAAATGGAGACTATCTGGACCACATCTGCTTGGAAATTTCATAACAGTTACTTTGTTTTTTTCGCCGGGGGGGGGGGGGGGGGGGGGGG
>JAODJU010000018.1:24438272-24468004 GCA_026776725.1 Gnathonemus echidnorhynchus
TGGCCCCCATTTAGATTGGCTGAAAAGGGGGGTGGGTTTTTGGGTGGGGGTGTGGGGGGGGGGGGGGGCTAATGAGTATCTTCACCATCAGTAACTCTGCAAATGGTTTCATCCATAGGAAATTGATGGTCATACAGTTTACAGTCATGACATTATTATACAGTTTGATATACTGAAGCAATTCTAGTTATGTACTTTTCTCAAGGGTACTGTAGTGTGTCCCTACTGGCATAGTTCCCACCACTCTGTGTGTGTGTGTGTGTGTGTGTGTGTGAGTGTGTGTGTGTGTGTGTGTATGTCGTGCGTGTTGCTTCTATGAATCACAAGATATGGGTCAACATTAAAGCATCCCAGGAGTCCCAGGAGTCCTAGTCGAGCGTAGATATTACTCATCAATATTCATCACCTGGGAAACGAAGGCACCGCGAACCTAAATTACATGGAAAAGAAGCGAGGAGGCCCAAAATTAGCCTATGTTACCCGCCGAGGCAGGCCTCGCGAATCAAATTAGCGAGCAGCTTACAAGCGAGGGAGAGCTGGAAACTAGGAGAGCCGCCTCAGACACAGAGGGAAAATAATCCTCACGTGTACAGGGTAAGAACTACAGATAGAACAGCAGTGGGGACAGTGAGCGTCAGATGAGCACAGAAGAGGCAGAGAAAGGGACGCAAAGCTTGCAGTATTCAACATGGGTGCTACACACAAGGATTTAGATTACAGCCGCGTGTCCTGTTTAGCCCCTCAAGTCAGGAAGGGCACAGAAGCTGAGGTAGATGAACATGTTAGCTGCGTTATGATGTCCCTCTGGCCCTCTTTGCTGTCCCCCCCTCCCAACCATCCACTCCTCCAAATCACTGTATGATGCGGACGGCTTTAAGCACAAGACAAAAGTCCCGATGTCTGACCCTAAGGCCTGTTACCAGTTTCAGAAGGCAAATGTGGCCCAAAACGGTGTGTCTGACCTGAAACCCTCCCGAAGAACCACCCAGGTAGTCAGGGGGCAACACTTCCAAGTCCTCTGTACCACAATGGCTTCCTTAATTCAGCTTAACCTGGCACGATGTCCTGAGCATGGTGCTAGTAACATCACCACGTGTACACGAAAACTGACACATCACCACGTGTACACAAAAACTGACACATCACCACGTGTACACGAAAACTGACACATCACCACGTGTACACAAAAACTGACACATCAGCACTCAAACATGCATATGCTCAAAAGCACAGACCAACGCTGTATGAATGCAAACACGTTGTTCACTTGTTTGTGTGTGTGTGTGCGTGTGTACATATGTATAATTATATGAAAGGGAAACATGATTAGCTAACCCATTCAACATAAAGCTCTATAATTATAAAACTATGCCTATTTACTGCACATTCAGCGTTCATGCCATTTTCCATAATCCTACCCCACTGATTAGGTGGTTAACTGTAATTCTTGTCTATGTCTTAATGTCCATCTCTTAAAATGTCATGTTTATATTGTTTGGTAATGCTTTACATTAACTGCACCTTCATAATGCCTTTATAATGCATGCGTAGAACTTTCAGTGCATCTTCATAATGCATTCACAGCTTTATTAACAACAAACATTATATGATAATAAACATTATAATTGTATAATCATGTAATGCTTCTTATTAATGTATATTTAAGCTGTTGATTCGGTCATCTGCTGAATGACGTCTTAAAGGGTTCTGTTCTTGATTTGCGTCACATACAGCAGTTTCTGAGCAGCTTATACTTTTCCTTCTATGGCAAATATGTGACAGCAATTTTTACCAGCCTTTAGCAAGTAGTGATACAAGCATCGAGTGAAGCCCAACAAAGGCTGTCCTCATGCCCCAATGCTTCCTGCACCAGATTCTCATTAAGCAAACAATTATCAAAACTATGCTGATGGAGGAGAGAATGCTGATGATAATAATCTTTAACCACTGCCCAGGCTCTCGTAGTGAATAAATACGAAACTGTGCCATCTTGTTGTGTCAAGGCCTGGTGACATTTCCCATGGTGCAATGCTGTTGTCTCAAAGCCCAGTGACATTTCCCATGGTGCAATGCTGTAGCGTCAAAGCCCAGTGACATTTCCCACGGTGCATTGCTGTCGTGTCAAAGCCCAGTGACATTTCCCACAGTGCATTGCTGGGGTGTCAAAGCCCAGTGACATTTCCCACAGTGCATTGCTGTTGTGTCAAAGCCTTGCAGCATCTCCCACTGTGCAACGCAAGCTTCTATGCCAGGCAAAATCTGCAGCACAAACATAATGATGGCCTATTGCATTGGTCTTGCATAAGACATAACTAGTATCTATTAAATTATACATATGGGTCTCGATGGGTGTTTTCACCTTTCTTAATGATTTCTGTCATTAACAACAACGTAAGGCCCGTTAATAAATGCTTACTCTTTGAAATTCAACCTTCGTCAGACTTTACCCTTGAGACTGGCGTATGATAATCATGCAGGCCAAATGAATACCCACATATCAGGCGAAATAGCATCACCGCAAGCCTAAACACTGCAGTAGCCTGCAGAGCCACAGACAGCTACCCACAATCACCATGAGTAATATCAGATCACAAACATAAACATCACATTATAAATTATTTGTAAACAAACTCAATTTCTTCCATGTGGGTTAGTCATATAAATTCCCTCACACATGAGCTGGAGAACCTAACCAATAAACATTTTTTTTTTAGCTACACCTGCCCGAGAAGCTATACAGGCGAATGCTGGTGAAGGGGTTCCAACAATGGAAACCCCCGCCAACTAAACAGCTCACACCCCCCCCAGTCTACACCCCCAGAAGCCAGGGGACTGCAGGTATTTGCTGGGCTCAAATGACCCAATCAGCCTGAAATCAACAGATACCACATGGTGCCGAAATGCGATGGGCTAACATGCTGTAGCACACCTGCCAGCAAGCCGTCCATTACCATTTAGAAAACAAAGGGGGCACCGAAGGGGAGGATATTTAATTCTCGACTGAAATTGGGACATAGAAATATGTGGAGGCACACGAAGGGAGGGAAACAGGTAGACAGGCTCACCGAGCCAAGGACAAGAGACACGGTCATAAATAAATGCAGAGCCACACCAAAGTAATGAGCGGAGCGGCGCCTCCCATTGTCAGTCACCGATCAACGACTCCCTTTGGCTTAAACGGGGCTCTGGCAGCACACTTTGGTTTTCAAGCCTTTGTTCTACAAAGAGGTCATCTAAAACTTCAGTTTTGTCCCAGAGACATATAGCAAAGCATCAGTACACATACCGATGCTACTATATAAATCTTTCATAGAAATTTTAAAGGAAACCTCGGTCTAGCATCACAAGGTATGGGAACTTCATGAACCGGTGGTTAACAATGGTCTCCTTTATAACTATAAGCTCAATGCAACTTAGACAGATTTTGCTTGCATGGATACTTGCCCATATAAGGTATTGACCTGGACAGAGAATACCTATTCTTCTCCCCCTAGTTTTACTACCCTGCTGTTATCAAGAGAATCCGATAATTTCTTAGCCACACAAAGAGTTCATCAAGGGCTCAGTTTATCACATGAACCACTGCTGCTAATGCTCAACGTTTTAACCTCTAACCTTCCACAGTAAGTAAACTGCAATTTTATATGGTGTACGTGTATAAGAGCGTGCAATGTGGCAGGGAAGCACTTAACCTGTAGAGATGGAGTCTCACTCTTGAGACGACTGAGATGGCGACTGAGCCTGAACTTCCAGGAAGCTCATTGATGGCTGTCCCGTTGCATGAACGAGGTGAGCACCGAGGGACAGGCTGTGCAGTGCAGTTAAATCACTGCTATAACAGGCTAAGTATGTCTAACAGGAGCAGTGGGGCAGTGCACTGGATGAAGGCATTCAGGTCTCAGGAGGGATCTTGTTGTGGTAGCATTGAGCCAAGAACGTAACCTGTGGCTCCCCAGTTAAATATCGAGTGGCAAGAGCTGATAAAATTGTCAGTAGTTTGCATAGAAGTTGCAACTGAGACACTCCAGGTAAAATATAGATCTTCTAGTGGGTTCTTGTGTGGAACATGCTGCAGAATGTGCGATGCTTCCCGGGTGATTCCCTTTGTTGATGAATCGCAATTGGTCGAATGCGTGATACAAACGCTTTGGAGAGTTTTCCTGCCACCTTGGGACTGGCATGCAGCAGTAATAAATTCCGTGGCGGATGCTAGCACACAAAGCGACTGCAATCGTGGCGACGTTATGGCAGAGCTACACGAGGATGCTATTCCATTTCCAGAACAGAACACAGCAGGAGCTGCAAATAAATAATTTATCTGAACATCGTCCTTCACAGGAAATTCGCCAGCAGATAAAAGAAGTTTAGAATAAATTTAAACCAAGTCTTAAATAAAGGAAAACATGGCCTATTGAGGTCTATCTGAAATTGGCAGGAGTAAAACTTTTTTCAAGGAGAGAGCGAGTAATGTTGGATGGTCAACAACCAAAAGATAAGTGTCTCTTAACAAAATGACAAAGGTACTTCTCAAAGCGACCACACACCGCCCATGTTCCTCAGAGCAAACATGCCTTTGATTATGCTCCATTTTGTCTATAAAGTGTTTCAAGAGTCAAGATCGGACCACATTATCTCCCAGTACACCCAAGAACAATATGATAGCACTTCCATAGCAAATGACAGCACTTTCGAGAGTCTTATAGCACCTTTTGAAAAGTCACTTAAATTGGTTCCTGCGATGTGTGACAAAGAGGTGTGTGTTTGTCTGACCAAAACAGTCCCTCTCATCTTTGATCTTAAATCCTAGACCCTGTTGTCCAGCACCAGTAATATTCCATTTTAACTGACCAAATTAGGAACAGTATTTGAAACCCGAAAACCATCATTCTCAATACCCCACATTTTGAATATTACAGTAGGAATATTAGCAAGAGTTGATTGCTTTGGGGGAAAAAAAAGATGTTTCTACCTCAGAAAACATATGAGAGGATGTAAGGAGCACATGCGATTACAGCGCACTGCTGCACCCACCACAGGAACGAGAACCTGAGCACAGCAGGTGACACCTCAGCATCTCACAATTCTCAATGGAACAGTGTGAGTTTTTTCCGATGGCTGGAGCGCCAGTCCTACCACCACCCAGCAAATTTTCCCTGAAAGTCGAAGGACCTCCTTACAGGGCTGGATGCAGATTAACGTCATACCCAGGACAAAGCAATTGTGGGTTAAGAGCCTTGCTCAAGGCCCCAAGAGAGTAGGATCAATCCTGGCATTCATGGTGTTCAAACCAGCAACCATCCGATAGCTGGCACAGATCCCTAGCCTCAGAGGCACTACTCAACCCAAAAATAAAACAGATGGCTACAATTTAAATGAAATGGAAAGAAACAACCCAAAGGTCTCCATTCCTGGTCCAAGGTCTTTTCAAATGCTGCCCTTGGAGATCCCACCTCAAGATCCCACCTCCAAGGTTCAACTGCATCATGACCAAAACTCGATTATGACAATGATCACTCGGGACTGCGGCCCCCCATCTAATGTTATGCATGTGAAAAGGCGTAATCTAATTTTCTGCAGTACGGAGTAATCGGGGTGATTGGAGCACAGTTGTGACTTCGGTTTATATCAGAAGTGGACTAATTCAGCCTCAGCAGGGAGAAAAGAGGCACTTATCTAGAAACATACGGCAAAATGTCAGCCTTCACAAAGCAAAGCTTCACTCTAACTTTATGCAAAGTGGGAGAAATGAGTGGTGCTGTTGTACATTTAATGAAAATGCTGCAATCACCATGTTTCAATACAGGTACAGAGCAAATGCTAATAACTGTTAGTGACCTATTGCACTGGTAGGAGACAAGGTACAACACTAAAAAGGCAAGATTTATGGTATTACACTTCTGGTTTATTGTCCCTTTTAAACAGTAACTATAGCTTGCAGAATTATACAAGTGTCCTCTGATGCATTTACCAACTGAAACAAACTGTGAGTAAAAATATAGGTAGTTGAAGGACACAAGTTTAAATCCTAGGCAGGGCCCAGCTTTGCACCCAAGTTATTTAGAAGATGACAGAATTCCTGACGTAAACCAAAAATATCATTTCCGTCAATGGGAGGCAGGGAAATGCAGGCAGACCCAGACACCATTAGGCCTGCTCCCTGTAATGTTGTTTTTTTTTGTGCAGTTTCTATATGCCAGTAATTTAGATGTTTAATTTGCCTGAATCCTGTAGTAGCACAGCTTTGGTAGACCATTACCTCATACCCCAACCTTAATGTAAAATATTAGCAGGTATGGCACACTACATGGCCCTGTGATGAACTGGCATCCAGTTCAGGGTGTCCCCTGCTTTGTGTCGTGTGTTGCCAGGGATTTCAGGCTCTCCATGACACTGTACTGGATAAGCCGTTCGAATATGGATGGATAGATGATATGCTATGCCTTTAATGATATGCCACCAGATCAATATGTGTAAATTGTAAATCACTATACAGGATCATCAGCTGAGCAGCAAAACAGATGCATCGAAGCAGCCCCAAACTGACCAGCATCCCTCTTGAGGAACATTGTGTGTGCATTCTGCATTATAAGTGCTCAATTCTCAGTAGTCATGGCAGCAGCGCCTTCCAGAAGCAGAACACAAGACCGGCTTTGTTAGTGGGGCGTTGTTTTCTCATCTGGCATTAAAATGCAGGAGCAGTGCCCGTGGGCCGGGTCAGCGGGCCGGCCTCACAGCAAAACGACACGCTGCTCCGTCCTCCTGGAAGGTGCCAGCATCTCAGCTTGAAGCCTCACGCGAGCTGAGGAGCTCCCACTGATTGCCAATTTAAGAAGCTTAATTAAACTCCATTCCTGCAAAACGCGAAAGTCAATCGCATTGACAAAACAAATAAAAAGTTAAGGCATGTCTTTTTTTCCGCTTTTTAAGTAGCTGTCTTTTTTAGTCACTATCTAGGTGGCCAAATTTTCTCATAATTTGTTTATGTAATTACTGAAAACAGGTCCAGGGCATACGCACAGAGACTCAGTGCACTGCAGATTTTATCCGAGTGGCCCGGAGATGTAGAAAGTACTGGGTGCTGTTGGGGTGATGTGGTTGAGAAGCCTCTTCAGCTTAGAATAAATGGTGAGTAAAGCGTTTCTGCACTGGCAAACAGAGAAGTTGGATTCCTTCTGTGGTGAGGATGTGGCACCTGCTACATAAGAACACAAAGGGACCAAGTCCAGCCAAGGGTTCAGCACAACTGCCTACAGCTACACTATACGCAGCTCGGACCAGTACCACTACAGGCACTGAAACCACACCATGATTCATTTAGGTCTGTGATACTCAAGAAAGCTCCAGAGCAGGGTTCCCAGGGATTTGGATCTCTGACATCCTGGGGGCAGAAGGTAAAATTTACCGAACGGCCCGGACCAAACATTTACCTCTCGTAAACTGGATTTGGCCTGCAGGCCACCTATTGGGGGGGGCTCTGCTCTAGTTCACTGTCCTGATGATATTAAGGAGGGGGGTCGATCTGAAACATGATGACCCACTTGAGCAAGGAGAGGTAAGAGGTTAGGAGACAGGAAAGGAGCAAGGCTGCCTCTCTATCTCACACTTGGATTTATATTGCATTTTCATGTATATAAACTTTGTTTCCCCAAAGGAAAGAATTTATACCTTAAGCTACTGTCAGAAACTTTGTTTGTCGCTCAGATATTCAGCTGTCAAAAACATGACTATTCTTTCATTACTTATAAAAGAGGCTCTTTGCCTCTTTGACTTTTTCGTGGAACACTACTCCAAAATTAAAAATAAAAAAAGTCTACAAAATAAATTAGTGTTTTCAACACAGCCTGGAATTTACTTCCTTCTCTTGGGATGCAAACAATCCAGGGATTTTCGATATAAATGGCTGTAGGTTCATTTTGACTCTGTGATTTACTGAAAGGAATGTCAGAGAAATCACGCCTGTATTCGTTAAACTTTGACAGTACCTAGCCTATCAGCTCCTTGGGCCCTTTTCTGAAATATAGTTCAGAATTTAAATGTCTTGTGGTATGACACGAATGCATTTAAGTATTACGTGTTATTTAGGTGATTAAGAATAACTCAAATACGTTCTGACATGTATGTTCTCCGAAGAATAGGGCATGCTATATTGTATCATAGACGTCAGTGAAGGTCAGAAGACTGAGTGAATTAATTTCATATTTCTCTGGTAATGACAATGATGCTAAGTGGTTGTGATAGAAGGTATTTCTAAAAATATCAACATTATTATGCAAGTATAGGTAACTTTAGCCTTTATTTTTCTGCCATATAATGAGGTTATTTGTAGTCCTACAGGATGATATCTGAGGCAATTTATTGCACCTTAAATCAGTCCTCTGTGCTGTTTCACACTCGGCTGTGATTATCAGAGTACCTCACACAGGCAGCAATACTTCACCAGACCAGACTGCCTCGCCCTGGATGTGCTGCTCACTGTTGCCTTGCACTGACCCAGAGTCAGTCTGGAGAAATGCAAACCCTAACAAAATGTAAATGGGCCATTTATCATGCAGTACAATATCTTACACACATTCCCACTTTCTAGAGCCCTAAGATTTCTAATAGTCAATGCTTATGAAAGTTCATTTCTGGGTCTTTGGATTACTGGTGCAGGGTGTATGAATTCTGAAGAGCAATTTAACACAAACACCCACTGTTAACTTGAGATGAAATGAAGCTTTCTTAGTCATTTGCACAGGTATATCGGTATGTGTTAGTTCTTGTATATCGATGTCTATTTTAAAGAATACACACATACAGAGGTGAGAGCGAAGCTTGGGGTCTGTACAATGTCAGCCATTTATCCAGTGGGAGGGAGGGGCTTTGGGGCCTTGCTCAAGAGTTCAACAGAGATATGGATATTCTGCCAAGCATGGCATTCATCGCACCATCTCACACGACAACTGCCTTCACCCCAGGATAATTATCACCTTCTGTACCTGTCAGCCTAAATCCTGAACTCAATTTCTCTTTTAGCTTTTGATTAAGTTTTGTTGATGATTTCTTTAAACTTTAAATTTGTCTAAAAAAAAAAGCTACAGTACTTAGTATCACTAACACTGAGAAAGATCTTATAAGTAGAGTATATAAATGAGATACTGGGAGAGACCTCTAAAACAGGGTTTGAAGCAACCTTTCATTCTGTTGGCTGTCAGGTTGCCGTTAAAAGGTATGTCCGGTGTGTCCTAATTTAGTTAATTGGAGCATAAGGAACAGATTGGCACTATTACACTAAACTAGCTCGCTATCCTGTTTCCAGCAAAAAGCAGGCAGTTCACCGTCGTGTAGTGCGCACCGTTTTTCTTGCATTTGTTAGATGAGCTGCTCCGTCCGGCATCGATATGGCACGTCAGTGCGTGTCACGAGCTACACAGAGATCGATATACCATCATGGAGACCATGCACGGAGTCACACTCGAACAGGTCCCATCTAGCTGCTCTTGAGCCCGTCTCCGTGTCCCCAATAAGGGAGAACATGACTCGGACTGCACCCCCAAGATGGAGCACGCCAAGCTCGATTTTTCACGCTATTAATATTTCAGCTTCTTTAAACAAGTCTGGTCAGTTTCAAATGAAAAAGCAAAGTGATCACCAGTGACAGGAGGTTTCAGTGGACTCCAGTCTGCTCCATCCTGAGATTTTTAGTTTTTCTCTCTTTGTTAGAATCGGAATCCATTGTGGCCCTGTCCCATGTGTCTTCTCCCCTGTTCCTGCTGACCCTCCCATTTGGTGTTCCCCTGGAGTGTCTCCCTGCTCCCCAGGTCACTGTGTAATTCAATGGGTTGAGTGTGTGAATCAGAGGCTGATATCCCACCTGTCATGAGTTCAGGCCTGGCCTGAGGCCTGCCTCACCTGTGATATATTCTGCTTTTATTTTATCTCTTGGTGTCTGTATGGTTAATTTATGTCTTGTTTATTGTTACGTGCAGACCCGTAGCTGCGCTCGTCGTGCGGGTGTGTGTCTGCCTGCGTGCGCTGTGCGCTCATTCTGTTAAAAGGGAAGGTCCTTAATTGTCTGGCAGCGAATCATATCCAGTAAAGCAAGAGTCTAACCTAAGTGAACAAGTTTAAATAGCTTGGGACCACTTCAAACGACCAATCGTCGCATTCATCCGATGACATCGTGCGTCTCCATCGGCCAACCGTCATGCTGGAGAGGAGCTGCCGTTTTACATCTTGCCTGGGAACCACAGGAGGGGGATGGGTTTTTTCCTCGCTGTCTACCGTCTGTAATGTGCTTCTTGTTTGTCCTGACTTGTTCTGTTCCGGTAATTTGGGTCGGAGGGCTGGACAGGGTAGCAGGGGCGCGCCAATACTCCCATCACGTAGGTTCGAGTCTGTGTTAAGACACCATAGGTGAAGGGGGGAACGCAACCACCTGTATGTTACCTTTTAAAGCTAGTGCTTTGACTAGTTAGGTGTTATTTTGCTTATTTTACTGAGTTAGACAAACCACTTAAGACTCGTTAAGGAAGCTGTTTGGTTTTGTTGTGTTCTTTTCTTTCGCGCCGTCCACAGTCCAGTCACCCCTTCTTTTTGAGTCTGTTCTGTGTTTAGTTAATTTACTGCTGGGTATTTCCGGTGAAATAAATGTCCTGTCTTTACTCCCCGGCTGCACTGAGTATGTGTGTGCAGACTATCTGTTTGGGGTGCTCCTCCTACTGTCCGCTACCTGGAAAATTGCTTAAATTGAGAGAAAAACCCATGTTGTTGTTAAAAAAGGGACTGACATATGGCTGTGCTCCTTCAGGTACCTCAGGATGAAGATCACCACTGGACCATATATGACATATACACAATGAGAACAAATAATGGAAGAAAGCAAACCTACTTCTACCATTGTCTGTGAGTTTTCATCAAGCAGCATTTCAGAAGACCCAACCTTCTTAGGGAATGTGGCTGAGGTCATGTGGGAAGACACCATATTCATGCACAAGGATGCTCATAGGTGTACATAGTACCAGAGCAGCCTAGGTTAAAGGTCACTGATCAACGTTGTAGATGCACCACCTGGATCGAAACCATGTGTACTGGACACTCGGATGACGAGAGGGGCAGAGGTATCAGCTGAGCACCACTACAAGTCAAGGTCTAGAGAGGAAGCCAGGAAGGACCAGGGCGACCCAGAGTAGCAGTCAGGGATTGCTGGGAACATCTGGCCAAAGCTTCTGTGTAAGATGAATTCAACATGCAACTTGTTTCCCACACGCTGAGTGAGAATACTCCATAGTGGAAAAGGTGTGGGGGTAGAAGAATTCAGTCCAGAGATATTGACAACACTGAATGTTGTTGGGGTGACGTGGTTGACAAGCCTCTTCAGCTAAGCATGGATGGCAGGTAAAGTATCCCTGGACTGTCCCTGTTTTTTCAATAAAGGGGACCAGATGCTATGTGCATTTCTCACCCTTCCTGGAAAAGCCTATACTGGGGTACAGGAGAAGATACCAGTGATCGGATTCAGGAGTACCTATGCATTTTCTGACCTGGCCGTGGTACAATAGACTAACTATTATCCTTTACATGCATGAAAGTTCAAAGGAATATGCCAACACAATTTGCATGCACTTTGTGGATTTGGAGAATGTTTATGAGCACATGCCCTGACATACGGGTACCAGAGGACACTACTGCAAGCTCTTCGGTCCCTGGATGAATGTAACTAGAGTTGTGCCCACGTATTTGGCACAAAATCCAAGCTGTTTAGAGTGAGTGCTGGCCTCTGGCAAGGGTGCATTGTGCCTCCACTCCTGTGAATTTCAGGATATTAAGGCACAGTCATAGCTGGAAGGGAACCCAATGTGGAGGGTTAGAGGTGACATCCCTGCTATTTGTAGATTATGTTGTGCTTTTGGCCTCATCTGACCAGGACCTCCAACGGGCACTTAAGTGATTTAATGCCAAGTGTAAAGCAGTGTGGATGAGAATCAGCACCTCTAGATGTGAGGCCATGTTACCCCCTCAAAAAACAGTGGATTGCACTTTACAGGTAAGGCAAGAGTCTAACCTCAGTGAAGGACTTTAAATAACTTGGGACCTTTTTCAGAAGTGGTAGTAAGAGGGAACCTGAGACTGACAGGAGGACTGGTTCGGTGACTGGTTTTAATGAGGAATGAGGAGATCCATGGTGACGAAGCAAGAGTAAAATTCCCTGACGAGAGTCATGATTTACCGGTAAATCTGCTTCTTATTCTTGTTTAGAATAATGAGTTGCAAATACTAACCAAAAAAACAAGGTCACAAGTACAAGCGGCAGAAATGAGGCTCCTCAGCAGGGTTTCTGGGCTTACTCTCTGTGAAAGGGTGAGAAGTTCAGAGCTCTGGAGAGACCTTGAAATGGAGCCTCCACTCCTTCAGATTGAGAAAAATCAGCTGAAGTGTTTTGGGCATCTCATAAGGATACCAGCTGGTCAGGTACCCAGGGAGCTGTTCACAGCACATGCTACTACAGTAGGTGGAGACTTCGGGGAAAATCCAGGACATGCGGGTGAGATTATATCTCCCAGCTGTCTTTGGAATGTCTGGGGATCTCCCAGAACAACCTAGAATCTGTAGCCATGGAGAAAAAAAAAGTCTGGCCCACGACCCTAAAAGGCACTGAAGATCTACAAACAAGATGTCAACAGACTGTTTAGGAGACAAAAAAAACCCAGAACCCCCCTGGGGCCAGATTCTGTCTCTGCTGCCTGAAACAATATGCGAATAAACTGGCACCAGTGTTGACAGACATCTATAATTAATCTCTGGACCTCTGCACTGTGCCAGCCTGCTTTAGAGATACTACAGTCTTCCCAGCCCCTAAAAAGCACAAGACCACAGGTCCAAATGACTACAGATCTGCTGCCCTGGCCACTATGGTTATGAAGACCTGTAGTTGACAAATTGAAAATAATCACAGACCCCTGCTGGACCCAGTTCAATTTGCATACAGGACTAATAGATCTTCAGACAATGCAATCAGCATAGCTCTTCAGTACAACCTACAGAACCTAGACCACTCTGGAGTCTACATGTTTGTAGACTTTAGCTCTATAATCAATATAATAATTACAGAGCTCCTTCAGAAAAAGGCTCAGCCAGCAGACCGTATCTGTCTACACAGGCTGGTATGTTCTTGCAGTTATAACAATACAGTATGGAGCGTATTGCTCTGAAGACTGTATAGAAGACTGTACAGCTCAACAGTTAAATTCAACGCTGAACCCAACATCAAGAAAGCACAGCATACTGTCACAGATGAAAAAGTTCAACTTCCAGAGAAAATAACGTACAGTTCTACATGGACATCATCTGCACATCATCGCTGAATGTTCAGTTTTAGGTCCACTACAATACGGGACCAGACATCCTCAAGTTTCCAGAGAAGATGATCAACTATGACCTGCCCTCCCTCCATGATATTTACTGCTCTCAATCCAAAAAACAAGCTAGCAGGATTGTTACCGACCCTTCACACCTTGACTACAGCAGTTGCCTTTTGGGATGACAGAGAGCTTCTCTCCCCAAGCACTAGTTCTCCCAGACGACTGACAGCATACAGCCTCTAATCACTGCACTCTTATTTGTATGGTGTTTGTCATACGTCATCATGTCAAAGCTAAATTCCATGTTACTGTGAACTTACAAAGGTAAAAAGCCTCATTCTGATTCCGAAGTATGCATTTGCAAATTCATAACACATCACCTGCAGCCACTGAAGCTCCTCTAAAGACATCCGTGGTGGGTCACATCACGGCAAGTTCTATTTCTGTGTGTGTGTGTGTGTGTGTGTATTCCCCAGTCCTCACGGTAACTTGTAATTTCATTCCCCCTAAGGAAGGATAAAAAGAGCCAAGACAGACTCATCGGAATCACTTCCCCATCCCTTTTACACTCTCTGTGCAAAATAGCAGAATGAGCAATAATCAACACAACCAACCAACAGGATGATGACGATGATGATGACAACAGCGATGATGATGTCAAGAATGCAGACACCCCCCGTGGCAGAATAAGTGCCGTACAGGACAGATCGGGCCAGTGAGTGTGTGCCTGAGCCGAGCAGGGGAGCACAAACCTGGCAGCTAATGAGGCCCCGTCTGGGGGGCGCGGAGGTAAAAAGCACATGAAACAGACAGGAGTCCCGATAGCGATTCGTGGGACGAGGCTCTTTGATTTCACACCAAAACAAAGCTCCTTTGAGCAAAGACGTCAGGCATTAATGGGTCCGGTACTCCCTTTGATGCAGTATAACTTCTTCTGTGTCTGGGTCTTACCTGAGTACTTTAATCCCTGGAGTGAGTTTTATTTTTTTTTATTTATTTTACACTCTGGTAACATCAAAAGTAATTCTGATATCTGATCTGAACATATGATTTCCTCAAATAACTGCTTTTTTTTTGTTTGAACCAGCTAAACCATTAAAGAAACCATCTTTTGAAGTGCCATTTTCTTCTGCATGGTGCAGTTACTGGATTTATCGACACTTGTATACACAGGAGAGAGATATACCACTATTTATAGCAATATAGATCCTGCTGAACAAACAAGGATCGTGATTCAGTCATCTTCAGTGACCGACACGCTGGAATCAGGGGTCACATTCGAGGGCCATTTGCCAAGGACAGTGACAACAGCCCACAAGAGACATATCATGTTCTTTCATGTTCCTTATTTCACTGATTCCGTTATTCAGATATCTGAAAACTTACAGACGAAATTTGCCTCAGTAATGAAAAATACTGAATCAATTCTGGGGAACTTCTGAAAAGAATCTTCTGGAACACAACGAGGCACATGTACAGTTTGTAATGAAGAGCGCACAGTCCGCAATTCACTGTGAATGCCCCGTGCAACAACGTTACACCATGCCTAATTTAAAGCAAAATGCATTTTTTATTCATGAAAAGTTTATGATAGAATCTATCTCCATCGCCACCATCTACCTGCATAAAGTCATTCAACATTCCTACAACGAGGAGTTAATACACTGAGTTTGACATAAATACACTGAAAATAAAAACAATGGAGAATACAAACAAAAGCGGCATCGAGGAGAGGTTAAGTTAGTAAAAAAAACAAATATGCCATTAAGAGCTTGAATCACTCCAATGAAACACCCAGCTGTATAAACAAGTAAGACTGTGAGTGGCTTTGGATGGATGTGATTGCTAAGCGAAGTGATCATCATTTTTTTAAATAACAGTAATACACGGGTGGCAGCAGAACTAAGAGGTGATGGAGCACTCTGGTCTTCGTAGGGGCACAGTGACAGATTTACCACATCTGGGGCCTGTTTCACAAAGCAGGATTACCTGCTTAGCCAGATAACTTGCCAGATTTAAGGTAGTCTGGGCTAAATGTAAGTCGATGAAAATAAGGTCTATTTAGCCCAGACTACCTTAAATTTGGCAAGTTATCTGGCTAAGCAAGGAATCCTGCTTTGTGAAACAGGCCCCTGAGAAGAAGTAATAATAATAATAACAATAATAATAATAATAATACAAGACATCTGCAAGATGGAGGCAAAATGTACAAATCCGACGCTATTGTAGTGGATCAGGTCAGGTGACACTGGCTCAGCGGCTAGTGTACATTCGCATTAGAGTGTACAAGCCTTGGGATGGGCTGCCATTTCCCTGCCTTATGCCCTCTGCATTTGGGATGGCTTTCTGGCTCACCGTGGCCCTGAACTGGATAAGCAGTTTACAAACTGGGTGGATTGTTGTGTTTTTAAGCACGGAAAATGGAGTTGTGGTCCCTTCATTTATTTAATCCGGACAGTTAAATGTCACAAGTGCAGCATTTCGCCTGGACTGCAGCCGCCACAGAAGCCATGCACACAAATGCCTTCAGCCACGTAAACAGAGTCCTTTAAGAGACTCGGCACCAGAGTTAATCCAAGCACTTCAGAGTGAAATGAAATAGCCTCCTTACTCCGCTGAGGGGCTGAAGTTCCGCTCAGGTCCTTAAGCAAGATCTTCTCTTATGTCCCAGGAAACGGTTTTTATCCCTCTCCTCTTTTCCACATTTTTTTGTATAAATTGCGAAAAGCATTTCAGTTTAAATGGCAGCCCTTATCAGCAGCAGACAGTGCCGTGTAGGGTTTAGCTACTAATACATGCTTCAAAAACAGAATTTTCCTCGTCGTTTACCAACAAACAACAGGGCAGCCAAACAAATGGGCGACGAGAGAATGATTAAATGTTTGAAATCTCACCTGCTTGAGGGCCCAGCTTTTACCCTCAAGGCTGAATGAATGCCAGGTGACAAAAACAGTCACTTAAAAGCCCTGCTAGTTCAAAGTGTCATTCTTTGCCTTGTCATCAGTGCACCAAACTCCAGACGCTCAGAATCCACTGTATTAATGCTGTGGTGCCTGAAAGTTAGGCCTCACAAGCAAAGGGGGGGGGGGGTCACACAAATATGACTCAAAGAGGTCATTTATTAGTTACTGACAAGGCCTGTTCAACGCAAATGCTTTCATAAGCACTTCAATTAAACACCCATGGCGCCTACTTAATGGCACAGGCAAAACATCTCCCACAAACCGCTTATTCAAGCAGAAAATGCGGCAAACGCACGTCCTTAAACCTCTTACATTGTTCACTGTCATACTTCCTGCGTGTGCGGTTTGAATTTAAAGGGAAAATATTTATGAGATGGAAGCTATCAAAGCAATCCAGAGGAAGCACAATCAGAGCTAACCTCCTTTACCGTTAACTCTGGGAAGGCCGCTGAGCCTTAAAGTCACCGAGCCGAAAGCCAAAGAACAATGTTCTGTGGGAGCACAGCCCCTGACTAAAAACGAATCCTAATAAGGCTATTTGGGGAAATTCTGAGGGAACAGACATGTGGGCATTATGATACAAATTACCTGCCAGCATTAATGTCACCCCGGCCTAATCACTTTTTCCTCCTGATCAATCCACAGGGCTGCCTGGCGGAGCCACATCACGTCTCTCTGCCAATTGGCTATTGATTTTCAGGGCTCCCCTCACCCCTCCAGCACCTGATCTCACACCTCCTGGCTCTCCACCACGTCTGCTGCAGAGTACGACACAGGTGGGAGGACGAGGGGGGGCGCGTTTATAAACAATAAAATGGATAGGAGGCTAAAACGCAAATTGAATTACATGCTAAGATGGCAGCTCAGTAAACAGGGAGGGGGGGGTGAACTGCTTACAGGCGACTTTCAGCTCCAGGGGTATCAGAAGCAAGTTTTGATGAGATCCTTTCGATCGATTTCCAGATCGATTCACCATTCACAGTAAGACAAAAGGCATTCCCGGCTGCTCTCCCTGTTTGCGCTCCACATCAAAACATGTCATTACAACCAGAAGCGTTTAGTTGCATTTGTGTGTACGCTTCAAAAGCGACTCAGACAGCTGAAGAATTGCGATATATAAGCTATCAGTCAACCATGACAATCGTGCTTGGGTTGCATTTCTTGGGAAGACGCTCGGTATAATAGCACAAATCATCAGTCCAATTTTTTGTGTTTTTATTTAGGAATAGAAAAGAATACCCAAAAATTGTTATAAAATAAACAAGACAGTACTATAAAAGCAAATTGTAATTAACATCAGAGATTTAAAATTTTCTAAAGTACTCTTACTGATAACTGGACAGAACATAAAAAATAGTTTAAAAAAATCACCAAAGTGATGCACTGAATCAAAATTTCACAAGGTCCCTTAAAATATCTCAGGCTCTCTGAAAATAATAACGATAATTCTGCCTAAACCAGTGAGGGTATTAATTCTATTTCTTGTGCCTCCGAATCTCCCAGCACTGTATTATGTAGAGAAGCACCCAGCAGAAGATGGGACCAGCTCTGGTGGGGCTTAGAAAATGCCCACAGCAGCCACACAACTTAGGGAGAGCAAACAGAAGGTCTGGCCTCCTAGACCTGACCGCACGCACGGTGAACGAGACGCACGGAACAGAGAATCGCCGTAGTGACGGATGCAGCGGTTTCTGACAGCCGCTGGCTGTCCGCGTCACCCCCAGCGAATCTGACTTCTTTCTTTTTTAAGCCAACAACGTCCACAAAACAAACGTGCAGAAAGGTTATTTACAGTATGGTGACTTTCCAATGAATGCAATTTTAATTAGTAATCTCTAATGTGAAAAACAGATAAAACCTGTCAGAAAATACAGTTTTACCACTTTTATATATAAAAAAAAAATACAGCTGAAGGTCTGTCACTTGGCAATGCCTGTACAATGTCTGCTTATTGTTTTTTTAAACTGAATTCAGCCCCAAGATACATACACACACACACACGTGTGCACGCAGACACACACACACACACACACGCACCTGGCATTCCCTCGAGGATCTTGCTTTCTTTTCTGGATTTAGGTGATGGCACAGATGGCCTGAGGACACTAGTCAGTGTGTCGCAGGTACAATAATCAACATGCTGCTGGGATATCCTTCAACAATTTAATTCTCCTCTACATTTCTGGCAAAGGGAAGTTTCATTATGTGCAGGTCTAATTGTACACATGGAAGGGGCAGCACCAAGACATTTTTACTTATTACAGCTAATGTTTTTTGTAAAACACTTACAAGTGTTACAGCTGGATATTTCAATAAAGACGTTTATGTTTACTACCACGACTTCTGAAGGATAGCACGGCAGGGTTGCTCCTGGGATACAATACGATTTTTTGCATGCTGAGTATGTAGCCTCACAGAACTATAGCAACAACTCAGCCTCCGCCGGGGGCCCTGGGGCCCCGGTCCTGTGCCGCAAGGCCCTGGAAATGCCGGCCCACCAGATGCAGGTGAAACACAGGCAAGAATGAGGCCGTCTTTCAGATCTCCTGCTTCCGTCCTGCAACACTAGCTCTATAAATCCCCCTACTGCTCGCCCCAACTTGTGAATGGGTGCCCCCAATCGGCTCCCTACCTTCTCCCCCCATTGCACGCCCATCTACATATTGATTTGTTCTTAGGTGCTGTGATACTGCTCTCGGTAACAATGTCTGCCAAAATAAGGAAGAATCATAAATAAATCATACCTACCCCAGCACCTTCCATGGGAATTGAAGTCCGCTATCTGACATTTTTCCGAGTCCTTAATTTGCTCTGTTTGCAGGAGACATGAGGTTCCGTGTGTCCCTGTCTTTCCCTGTGTCTATATCTGACACTTAACATCCCAAGAAAGCATCTCATGGTAGCTCAGGTTCTAATGAGGTCTGTTAGCAGTTCACGTTTTATTTGAAGACCGGTAAAAAAAAAAAAAAAGGCGAATAAGGCTTACTTATGAAATATTAAGTCCCTCCGTCAACATCAGCTGAAGCTGAAGCTGGTTTTCCTTCCTGTGTATGTAGGTAAACAAAACGTGATGTGAGCTTGGAAGACAGATGTGAGGTAGAATGGAGAGCCACTCTTTGCTTTTACACTCAGAACATCATACAGGCTGCTTGTGTCCAGCTGTAAAGAGCACTACACTGTAGGATGAGCCCTGGAAAATGATGGAGAGAAAATTGATCCTGTGTCATCCGAACAGCTGAGCAGCACTTGCTCTCTAATGGAGACTAACATGGAATCCTGCTTCCCTGTTAGATCCCTTGGCCGGCAAGCTTTGGCGTCAAGAGCAAGAAAGGTGATGATTGTAAGCCAGGTTTCACTGATGACTGGCATGATGTTTCGCTCTCTGCTTTCTGGCAGGAGAAATGTGCCCTGCTGAAACAGAGGTAATAAACACCTACTATTACAGGTTACCAGGATCTATTCCTACAGCTAGCAAATGGCTACTGCCGCAGGGATCATTTACATGCATGCAATCCAGGTCTGAGACAACAATTAGCTACCGTTACGGGCGTCCGGCCTCAGACATGTATGCGGCAGCTGATGAGTGGCTAACACCTGCCATTAAGAGCAGACCTGGGGGGGCAAAATAACAGGCAACAGAAAGCCTTCATTAGCAGAAGACTGACTCTGACAGATAGTGGGTGAAAGAATAGCACAAAGAGTCGAGAATTAGCGGGGCGAAGAGGGTAGGATGGGAGAGCTGGAGATGAGGACATATGTGTACCTGGGGAGCGTTACACCAGCAACCCCACTCATCAGCCGGCACAGCAATGTGACACGGCCATGAATTCCTCTCAGGGAGCTCCGACAGCCATCCCCTCCAGGTGGGGGAAGTTAGCAAGGGGGAAAATCGACAACAACCCATCATTTGCGGTTCCTGTACTGCTCGCCCTGGACAACCACATGACACGCCCAGCCTTAAAAGTAGAGGAGGAGAGCCAGAGAGTGTACAGCAGGGGTTCCCGACCCCCCATCTAGTATTCCAGCGGGCTGCGGAAAACTGGGGGTTTTGTTCTAGGTTCTGTTCACGTCTGACAAAAGAGATATAGTCACACCTATAAAACTGGTCTGCCAGCACCGCCACCCAGCCCCCTTCTGATCCATGACATTTCTGTACTACATAGACCGGTCCGTCAACATCAAAAGTTGGGAACCCCTTGTCTACAGTACGGGGCTGATACTGGATATTGTACTCTCACAAAACAACTCCCCAGGCCTCGAGATGCACGTGGCGAGAATCGGCGGGGTCAATACGAACGCGCACAGGAGCCGCGTCCAGCAGGCTTCCTAAGAAAGAGACGCTGGGTCCTTCACGGAGCCACGGACACTCACATCACACAGAGCCGTTTGTCCTGGGGATCATGTCTCCATCATGTCCACACGAGGTCTCATTTACAAACACATACACTCATACAGCTGCCACCCCCCCCCCCCCCCACACACACACACACATACACACACACACACCAAGATGACTTTGTGGGGAGAAAATAACACAGGGAGGTGAGACGTAGCGCTAATGGCAGGAACACAGCTGCAGATACTCACTGCACGCCGAGGCGGATGAACTAAATCACTGCGCAGCCCCTGAAGCCTCAGGCTTACACTACAAATATCAGGCTTGTTTGAGATGTACTCAGTCCTTGTCCTGTTCCAGGTCCCAAAGTACCTCATAAACGGACCCCTTTACATCCATCTTTCATAACTGTTTATCCTGTATGAGGGTCATGTTGGGCTTGGAGCCTTTCCAAGGAAGCAGAGGGCACAAGGCAGGGGACGCCCTGGAAGGACAGCCAGTGCATCACTGCGCACACACTCACGTAATTGCAGGTTATGAGCAATTTAGAGACACTGTTTAATCTAACTGAATGCTTTTGGACTTTTGGAGAAAACCAGAGAGTCCAGAGCTGCAGTGTGAAGAAAACCGCAGCGATAACCACTGACCCCTTTACATTGTGTACTGAAATTACCCTTTACTCACACTACAGTCAACCTGTCTTTACCTGTATCTCTCCACTTCCACCCCCAGATCCAAATAAACTAGACATGCACGGTCCCCTGTTAACATATTGGTATTGGCATCGGTCCAACGTGTTGGCACTGCCAGCCGACATTTCAACTTTATCAGTATCCTAAGTTAGCGGCACCAGTGCTGAAGACAATACCACCAAAACAATAGAGATGACAGCATTGGAGGATCAGCCATTGTATGTAGTAGAGGACAAGGGATCCTGTCAGCTCGTTAGAACCTTCCAAAAGGCTCCCAAGTCGGCGCTGCTTCACTGGCGTCTCACTGCCTGCAGTATTTGACGTGGCTGCTACACACATTCGAGCCTAAGAAGTAAAGTCAACAACGTCAGTCTCTCTACAGGTGTGCGGAGACGACGGCTATCGGTATCGGGCAAAATTTCCACACTGGTGCCCCACTAATATGAAGAACACACAGCACATCTGTATCGCCTTGCCTTCCTGTGGGTTAAAGTCACACGTCAGCCCAAGGCAGCCTGAGAAGACCTGTATCCTGAGCACCAGGGGGGGCCTGATGACCCTGCCCGCACAGAGCACCATGGGGCCGATTTCAGCGAGGTGATTAATGACTGCTGCTCTGCAACGGCGTGGCAGGGCACGGGAGGGGACGAGAATGCCCATCTTCCACTTGAATGCCGTTTAAAGAGGTGAAATCCTCACCCATAGGTGGACATTTCAGGTCCAGAAAGTAAAAATCCAAACCAGGATTTCATTTCAACCAACCAGTTGAGTATAAAGAGTCACAGTCAGAGAGAACTCAACTGGTTGGTTGAAACAAAATCCTGGTTTGGATTTTTACTTTCTGGACCTGAAATGTCCACCTCTGTCCTCACCCATCTTAATCCACCCTACACGCATGCTCACATGTGCCACGGATTTGGGGGGGCAGCAGTAGGCAGACGCTGGAGACCTGCACACTCTTGAACGCACACACCTGTGCAGACAATACGGGGACATTTCAAACCAGGCACAGCTGCGCAGACAATGCGATGAGAGGCACTCACACATGCAGCTTTGAACCGTCTTGCTGAGGGCATCTGCACGGAGAAGCGCAGATGATTCACAAGGAAGGACGCCGCCTTCCCCCCCCCCCCCCAACCCTAAAAAGAAAAAAAATCTGAGGAGAATGAGCGATAGGGATGACTCATATTTAATTCAAGGTCGATGTCACAGTAATAGAGTTGTCACACTACACCCAAATGAACCCACCACCTCACAACCCGGCAGATTGCATTTCCACGGTCGTCTGCGGAAATGTCCGGAGACTTCCGAGATGACGTGTGACGCAAAACACCCCAAATTCATTTCACCATGGCTGGGAGTAGCTCCGGGCCATTAGCCGGAGGACGGGGAACGCGACCCCACTGTCAGCGGGACTAAATCACCTGCCAGGTGGATCCCTGAGAAGAGCCTGACACCCGGCATATCCTATGGGACAGCTCGTTGATAAAAATGTCTGGGGGGGGGGGGGGGGCCTGTTTATTTCCTCCCACTATCCCTGCGACATGACGCGACTGGTCAAATCAATCCATCACTACAGTTTCACTTGATAAATCCCCAGCGTGTTCCTCTTTGAGACATAATCCAGGCCCCCGCTGACACCTTCAGAGATACGCTGACTGAGGTGCTCGCCGGGTTGAGTCCCCACCCACCGCCGCCCTCGGCTAAAATCGAAATAAAAAATAAAAAAAGAAGTTTCAGAATCTCCGCCAGGAGTCTCTGCTTTTGGCTGTGACCCGCGTACCTTAACTTGCTCATGCAAAGCAATTTCTCAGCCCATTCACATCAGAAATATATTTAATACATCTTTATTTTATTCTATAACCTTCAAAAATACAATAACCGTCTGCCAAGAGGGTATTCATATTCTTCCAGATTTCCTTGGTATGCTGAGAAGATGAGGCCCCGCCCAAAATAACTTTATTATGGTCTTCAGAAAAATCTGATTTCACCGCCACTCAATTAGATAAACCTGCAGCGCTAAACTGAGTGAGGCATACGTGGGTGACTTCTCCTTGAAGGTTGCCACGTCGATATCGTCTCGCAGGGTGAACTCCATCGATCCGATCGCAAGTCATCGGCGAATCCTATACGCCATTAACTGACCAATTACTCTCCTCGTTTCTCTGTTTTTCTTTTTCCATTGGCAGGATGGAATGCATTTGTTTATTGGTTAATGACAGCAGCAGAAGGCACCCCCCTGAAGCCAGTCACGATAGCATCTCCGGTGACTCATTAAGCCTGTGATTTGTATGGAGCGCCCCGCTTTATGGTAGGCCGCTCCGGGGGGAAATGAGGTTCTAATTCTTTTAAATGCCCTGCCGCCACTGGCCTTGAGAGAATTGGGTGGGGGTGGGGGTGGGGGGGATTGAGGAGGAGCCCGTTTGAGGGATCGCTCCACCAGCTCGCGAGTCCTTTGGGAGACAAGCCGGCAACCCGAAAGCCATTGCGGGCCCGCTACTCTGGGGGCTCGTGGGCCGACAATCTCACGTCTCGGTGACTTTCTCATTTCGGAGGCTCACGAAAGTGGAAAAAAAAAGAGACAGGATTTTATTGACTCTTTAAGGGGTTTACTTTGTGACCTGATTTACTGAGCAACAGAAACAACATCTCCGAAAAGAGGGGAAATCAAGCCGGGGTGACATCAGTGCCACGCAGACAGTCCCTTCCGAACGGGCTGTGAAGTGGTGACTCCGTAATTCAGAACAACGTCTAACAGTACGATTCCATAAATTACAATCTTTAGATGAAAGCTGCAGCATGAAATAGCGATCAGGATAACTTTTTCTGGATCAGCAGTTTTGAAATACTGTTTGACCCCTGGATATATATGAACTCTTTTGGCAGGATTGGCTTTGTGATAAACAAGTTAAGAAACTATAAGCCCATGGATCCAAAAATAAGGTTCTTCAATTCAAATTACCAGGAATTCCAGTCACAGGTGCTATTCCTTAACGGACATCACACTCATTTGAGCCTTACACTCTACCAGATCATCTCTAGCCTCTCTCATAGCCTGAACAGACAAATGAAGAAATAGAACAGCGCCTCCTACCTGTCGGGGAGCCCTCCAGAACCTCCCCGGCGTAGCGCGCCTCCTGGAAGATGGGCCTGTTGTCGTTCTGGTCGATCACAGACACTTCCAGGGCAACGGGGCCTTCCACTACCTTTCCACTCAAGTCCGTGGTGGACACTTCCAGCTGAGGCGGGAAAGGACACAAGAACAGAGTGGTTGGCTTTACAACGGGACACGTGACGGTCCAGTTCAGGTCCTGCTGGGGAGCACTGCCCCCGATTAATATTTCTGTATGACCAAAATACCTCTATATAAAAAGACATGAGTCACTGCATTCTTCATACAGCCGATCTCACCGGCGTGAGAAAGTTCACACTGCATGTGGGTGGAACCATTAGTGGTCCTGAAAGAGACGGTCAGACGCGGCTTCTCTGAACATCAAAGATGACAGTGACACGGCAAAAGCGTGCCAGACCTGGCCTCGATGCAGAGAGAAATGACACATACTGTTAAAATCACATGCAGACTTCCGCGCAGGAGAAAACCAAAAGCATGAATCTGTTTTCTTGCTGATTTTGCATGGTACATGCAGAGTCATTTACTTGGAAACGATCAGTAAGAAAAATGCAAAATTAAGTTTAGCTCTGCCAGTTAAACTTATCCTCCTACATTACATTAACTTTAGCTGAAAACCTGCTTTATTCTGTATATAGCATTTTAAATTTGAACAAGGCAGCATGAATTTCCCCCGATGATGGCAGGGATTATTGGATATTACTGACTGCTTAGGACTTCTACTCATAATTCTAAGGCCGGGGTCAGAGGACAAATTCTTACGGCCATCCATTGATAAACTACAATCAGAACAAGGTACTTGACTAAAAAAAGGAAAAAATTTGATCGACCGGCGCTGATCCAAGGAAGATGAAATTGGAGATCAATGGTGCAGCTTAACCCTTGACACCGTAGAGAGATAAACAGCTTCAGCTCCTTGGGGTGCAGAACAAAGCACTGGAACGCCACAGCTGCCTTATGCCAATTTATCCCCTAACACAGAGTCCTGCCTGAAACCGGATCATGCCAAAAGCCCAATATGGCACAGATCTAGTATGGGAAGCTAACAAGAGCACAGAGAGAGAGAAAGTGGAGGGGCTCCTCCCACGATTTACAGGGGGGGGGCTCAAGGTGCTCATTTGCCAAAAGCAGAAATACCCTAATATTAGACCGGAAAGTTAATGCATGGAGGGGAGCCCTCAAAAGAGCAACAAGCCCCCACACACACACCACACACACACACACACACACACACACACACACCACACACATATACATATACATATAAACACAGACTAACTCACACACATTATACGTATTCACTCTTGGTGCTGCGGGCTGCCTGAATTGGATGGTTGTTAGTGGACCTCCTCACCCTTTATAATTATCAGAGATAATGAGAGTCAGGCAGTTCAGTCAGTGACAACCCAGTGACTTCAAAGCCCCAAACTCTCTATATGTGGCACCGCAGAAAAGTGTCCAGCAAGCCGACAGGCCTTCAGATGCAGATGCAGGCCTTCAGATGCAGCCCAGCTCCTCCAAGAAGAAAGACTGGCATCCCTGTCTGCTGCCATTGACCCACCGGCACAGCTTCCTTCTCCTGAAGCAAAATATCTTTGTCTTTAAAATGTGGGGGGCATCTAGTAGCAAGTGAAAGTGGGGGGGAGGGGGTAGAGAACCTGACGTCACTGCTGGTGAGGAACAGCCAGAAAGACCCACCAGAGACGGGTGATTATCTGCTTTCCAGCCCGATCCTTGGCCCCACTTATGCGTCCACTGGGCCGAGGGAGGCCGCACTCTCCCGGTGCCCTGTCCTTATTCATTCCATTCAGGAGCGGCACAACTTAACGCGGCGCCGACGTGCGAACACGCGGGGCGGCCTCCACACGAGACCCGCAGAGCCGTCGGAAGAGCCTAACACACAGGAACTGTTCATTATCCAAACGGAGTCACTGCACAACTTATCCTGATGACCAATGTGCGGGGGCCTCTGGTCAGTCAATCAGTTCCTCTTTGTTTTATTCATGCATTCTCTCACACAAGCCCATATTTAATAACATCAGCACGACCCAGCTCGAAGCTCAAGAGGTTTGGATGCTAATGGCTCGATAGATCATTGTCCGCTGTCTACTGAGCCACGGGACGTACAGGGGGTGAATGGCATTGCGGGGGAAGGATGGAAGTCTTCGCATTTATGGCCTCTCAGACAGAAATAATGAAGTGGGTGGAGCTTCTGCAGCCAAATCTGTAGGGAGGTGCTGGGTGTGGGGAGGTACTGACCACCAACTAGCAAGCGATGAATCACTCAGGGCTCCTACCAAACACACCCAGGCACACAAGCACTGGCTATCAGCAACTCTGCATTGCAAATGCAACCTTTCATTACTTACTCTACCTCAATAAAATATTTCAAAGGTATTAACATACAGAAAGCACTGTTTTTTTTTTTGAAGCATCTCCTTAAAGAGGTCTTTTTCTCCTTTGGGGGTAATAGGTCTAACTTTCAGTTTCTATCCTTGCTGTCACACCCCGCTCGTCCGATCCTCCTGTGTGCCACGCCCCCCTCATTAACCTCGTGTGGATTCCCCGTGCTTACTAGCTGTTTCGAGTTGTTTTCATTAGTTCTGTGTATTTAAGTCCACGTCAGAATATGTTTCCCTAGTTCTGTCATTGTATTGTTGTGAAGTTGTACGTCTGTTTCGTGCCCCGCCATGTCGACCTCCATAATAAATCCCTCGTTCCCCGCTTCCTCGTCTCCCTGCTTCTGCTTCCCCGGATGCTTTGTAACACTTGCAAGGAGATTTTCACCAAAAATTTGCAAAAACATAAGCAAATACATTCACGCAATGATGCAGGCATGCAAATACACACACACACACACCCCTACCAAGCCCTAACCTTAACCATAAGTAACCAAACAAAATACAAAATGCTTTTTTTGCTAGTTCTTAGATTGTAGTCGTAGATTTTTATTAATTTGAATTTCCCCTTGCGGGGCCCGAAACGTGGTCCCCACAATGTCAAAATAACAGGTTTTTACCACACTGTGGGTACATTTGCAATGTATATCTGACCCACTCATAGACACGCACGCACACTCACAGACACACACACATGCGCACACCTTCAAAGATAGCAATCCTTTAAAGTGGAATTCCACCTTCTGAATGATTTATCCGTCCAAGTGTATCCAAGGTAAATTGTACTGCATGCACAAGACATTAGTTTTTTACTTTCCAAAAACTGCACCCTCTGGCATCATCAAGATACATTTATATTCTGATTTAAATTGAAATCCCATGGAAAGCAAAATCTACGTTCTCTGGAAATCATCACTCTGATCTAAATATTAGCATGCACATATAAATAGATAGATAAGTATCTGCCATAGCATGTAGACTGAAAAATAATTATCAGGTTAGGTATGGCCAGCTGTATCCTGCAGATCTAAAAAGTATCCATAAGAAACTTAAGAGAGAAGACAGAATATGTTATTTTATGGACTGAAATTTCTACCACAATAAACACAGCATACCAAACAAGGTAGGTCTATGTAATGAAGGTGCCTGTACAAAAGAAGAACCAGTATAAACAAGAGCTAGACAGACAGACAGACAGACAGACAGACAGACAGACAGACAGATAGATAGATAGATAGATAGACAGATCAATTATCTGTATATAAGAGGGAGGAAGGTTGTGTGACCAGCCTTCAAAACATGCTCCCTCAGAAACACCCCCCTCTCCTAAGCACAGCACCTCACAAAGCTCGCTGCTCTCTCACAGCCCCCACCCCCTGGATCCATACACACCAGACGCCTGCGATTTCTCAGTCCCTCACAGCGGCAGCCAGGAATCACCCCTGCTGCTGCTTTATCCCTTTTTTTTGCTGTTTGTTTATATACCTGCAGGATGTTTACGACTCTGTGGAGTTCCTCACTCCCCCAAAAGCCCGAGGAGGAGACCGTCACGGATGGCACCAGCTTATCCCCCCAGTGCCGGGCGAGCAGACTCAAACCATTTTGTCAGATAGCTCTCTGACTTGACCCATTAAAGTGCCCCTTCATCCTCACCACCAGGCACAAAGACACAAAGAGCTACCCAGTACAGACCGGGACACTTACAACACCCCACCCCCCCACTCCTACGTGTCAACTGAGTGCAGAAATGTGGGCTTCTTCACATTGTGTTCTACATCGAGTATTCCGCTGGTGGCAAAGAGACACCAGGAGAGAACATGAGAGGACATCCTGGTACGAGAGGACATCCTATCCAGTGGTACGCAGGATGAGGAGTTATGACACTGACTGCCAGGCAGCTCTCACCACATATAACATATAACATGATAAACAAGTATCCATATACCTCAGAAACGTACAAATGGTTTGGAGGCAAGGTCATTGACGTACATCCTATTTTTATCACAACTTATATGCTTAATTCAATTAAGGTTGAGAATTATGCTTATTTCCAAAAAGTTCTCTCTCCCTCTCTCTCTCTCTCTCTGTCTAATTTGTTATTAATTTGTTATTCCACATCAGACTCCTGTACTCCTGCTGCATGCTTATTGAATTAGGGGGCAAAATTAAAACAAGCCATAACACATCTATCATGCATCCCAAGTATTATTAAGCCCTCTTCTGGATATCACATCTAACGCATTGCATTCAGTTGCTTTTACATGTCATGGAAAAACTGACACATTACACACCCTGTCATGTATGTTGAATATTTTATCTTGCATATATGGAAACGCGTTAAGAACTCGTCTATGTGCATTAAAAAATGCATGTTTTACGGAGCTGCCTTCCTCAGATTAGTTATTATAATGTGGGGACTCATTCATCTAAAAGGTAAACACAGCTCTGGGAATTAAACAGGCTGATGAATTGTTATCGCTATTATAATTAGTATGATTAACCTTAGGACATCTTAAGCCATTAATGTACAAAATCTCACACATTAGTATGGTTTTAGTTCAGGCTCACTTACTGATCTGCTAAATCTCATTTGTTAAGGCCCATCTAAAAACAGAAAGCAATTTTAAAAATGTGGGAGAATGGCAAAAAACATTCATGTTTTATTTTTAAAGGTGCTGGAATAAAGTACTAAAATAATTCATGGTCTGCCACGGGACTGAACACAGACCAGAGAGGCACCAACTGTGTTTCACAGGAAATGCACCTTTCACATCTGCTGTACTATGCAAGTCACAGTAAAATATTCAAATTCATTATTATGCAGTCTTTCCCTCCCCACACACCCCCCCCCCCCCCCCAAAATTCCCAAAAC
>JAODJU010000018.1:24468104-24499389 GCA_026776725.1 Gnathonemus echidnorhynchus
TTCCCCCCCCCCCCCCCCCCCCCCCCCCCCCCAAAATTCCCAAAACACTGAAATTGTATCATAGTACAACTAAAAATCTAAAGGGATGATAGACTGAACATTATTAATACATTTGAAGGAGGTTAATAAAGAAAGCTCACATTTATGACCTTATCTGTCCTTTTTACAGTATTTCGTAAAAAAGACAGAGAGAGATGAAGAGACAGACAGACAGAAAAAAAGGAATTTCACAACAATCTATTATTGTTTTTGGTTAGGAAAATGAAGGGTAGCAGTGTCCTCTGCACACCATTCCGTTTTCTCAATTAGAAAATTAGTATTTGTATAATAAGACTCAATTTTTTTAAGGGGGGGGGGGGGGGGGGATTGCATATTCAAACGCAGAGTGAAGTGGGCTTGTGGAGAGAAAATGACACAGTGCACACATTAACTGTCACGGCACAGATTAAGACGCAGCCTCCTTTGATCGGTGTCTAATTGGCAGGTTCAGCAGCATCTATACTATATAAAGATGTTACACATTGGCCATATGCAGAGAACCTAGGCGACATGCTTTCCTGGCCATGCTAAAAGCCCGGTGCCTGGTTCATCCTGTCCCCTTCCCATCAGTCCAGTCCACCTCACTCATCCCTGGACTACACCACAGATATTTAATGCTCCATCAAAAAAGAGACACTTTTTTTAGAACAGGGTCACCTTTTATGTCAATGTCATTAACCAGTCCGCGAAAAAGCCGGATCCCCTAAACAGAACAGAATTGGACAGCGGCGTCTCCTTCCTGCTACACGCTAAATATCGATTCCCTGTCTTGTCTCAAACTGCGTTGCATCTCTCAGATGACATATTTAAATTTTTTTGAAAGGTATTTTTAGCCTTACTGGCATTTCTGAACACCACAGAAGCGCCTTGAAATAAGCGTTGCTAGTTAAACTAGAATAAATGAGAAGAAAGACTTTTAGTGTGAAACAAGGCTGGCCCCATAACTTCAATCGCTTTACTTCAGGGTAGAAGAAACATGAATTTAAATGGCATTTACTATATTCTGGATATAGCTGACAAGTAACCCTGCAAAGCTATGACTGTTATTTAAATGTATAAAATAGACTAAAAATGAAAATGTGTCATGTTATTGTGAGTCACTACATTTATTACACCCTGTGAATATTACTTGCTTACATACACATTACACTGTGTATGCATTCTATCGATATAAACTCTTGTGTGCACCCCCCTGTTTTACACTGTGCTGTGATTTGTCCTGTGAATACCCTCCCGCTGTCACTCCTGTTATATGTTACTCCTGTATGTTGGTCCTGGGGGAATGTTGTTTTGTGCCACTGTATAGTGGTACAGTATGGTATGACAGTAAAGACTACTTGACTTGACTTGCTACAAAAACAGTCCATATATTACCTGTTAATATCCGGTCAACTAGCTAGTTATGTAATAGGTTGGACTCCACACCTACCTGGAGCAAATGTACACAAGGAGGAAATTCAAATTCCACTTTTTTGTGAGTATCTGCAGGCTAAACCACCCTGTTTATGGTGACCGGCATTTATTTCTATGGGAAAACCTTAATTCCCACACTGACGACCTTAACCCCTACCCAGTCCTACCTTAACCATAAGTAGCCAAACAAAATACAAGACTTTTGACATTTTTAATTTTTGGATTGCAGTCACAGATTTTTATATGAATTTCCCCTTGTGTGGACCGACAAAATGGTTGCCACAACCAACCGAATAACAGGTTTTTATCACATTGTGGGGGTATTTGTAACATATACATCCCCCCCACCCCAACCCAACCCCTCCGACACACACTCACTCAGTAATTGATGTTTTCTGTGGAGCTGCTACTTAAGATATGATGGTTCGTGATTTTTGCATTATTGGATTCTGCTGGAAATGACCAACTCTGGAGATGGCTGAATTCCAGTGATTAAATTTGATGCATAATAAATAAAACAACAGAAATATGAAACAAAAGAAAATGAAAAGATGAGTGCTCTCAAATCTGTGAAAAGTGTATAGACTCGTTTGAGTGCCTCAGCTCATCTGGCGCCCTGCATAAAGATAAAGGTTTTCTTAGTTTCTAAAGTCAAGGACACACCCCAGTGTTTTTTCCAGAAGATTATGTCTTTGCTTAGACAAAATAAATCTGATGGTACCACATGAAAAACAACCAGTCAGTCCATGTCAAAGGTCATAAAGTGTGGAGAATATGGAACGCAAGTAAGGGAGAACGGCAGGATATTTAGATTAAAAAAACGTGATTCGCCGCCTTCCCCATTTAGTGACAAACACAAGTTCAGTTTATTGATGCAATAACCTGCCTTCTTGTCTTCTGTCCTGCCTCGGTGCCAAAGAGAGCACTTTCCGTGGACCGATGCAGGAATCCCTTTTATCTCTGCTTCCCTGTGGTTGTGTAATATCATAACTTGGGTTTCTTCATACTCCACTTAGGGGTGAAACCATATTGTTCTCTAGTGGTTACAATAATGAATGCATAAGGGAAAATCTACACACCGGACTATAAAGTTTCAAACCTCAAGCCCATCCACTTAACGAGGCTTTAAAGATTTCCCTGGAAGGCCAGGGATGTGGGTAAGGCAGAGAAGCAGGGTCAGTGGGGGGTGACAGAAGTAAAGAGAGGAAAACAAGCTGCAGTGACCAGTGCAGCACAGATGGACCTCGCAGCAGGACTCTGAAAGCACTGCTGGGAAAGTGTGGCAGGCCGACAGCATGCCAGACAAAGAGTTACCCATAATGCACCACACATACCCAACACCTTCAAGCAGAAAAGACTTGTCCAGCAGAGCCATTAGCCCCTACAATGATCATGTGTTCACTTCCAAAAATTAAGAGCATTTCTGACATTGTTGGAATACACCACGGATATTGTCAGGAGAATAGTATGTGCTTTTAAAGAAGCTAAGGGATATTGCATGTTGTAAAAATACTAACAAGTAACGAAGAGGAACCACTGAAGTGGCAGCTTGGACCAGCTCCCCAACCCCCCCTTCACTCTAAACACTCCCTCCACAACCCATACACCCCCCACTGTCAGGTGTTGATTTGTAACTGTGTGTCACGTGCAATACTATCTCAAATGTGAAATACTACCGATTAGGTGCAATATTATATGTTATGTGAAATACAACTTGTCATGCAAAAAAATGTGAACTTACTTATAATTCATAATTTATTGAAAACTGAAATGTTCGATCTGAACGTAGGTCCGATGTTGATGATAATTAACAAAACGTAAAGAGGGATAAATATGTTTGTCGAGAGTCCTGGACACAGAATTTAGGCTCACCATCTTTGGTAACCACTGCAGTTACTGCAGTATCATCAACTTTGGTCAACTGGCAGGAGTGAGATGTTCAGTTCGAGACAAGTCTACACACACACGCACACGCATTTACATGTATGCAATGGGTTTATTATCTTGTAAAGAGTCGGTAGGTTTTGCCAACTACCTCAATGCTTTCGATGCCGCTGATTTTAGGTTTATAACTGAATAATCCAAATTTCCCATAAGATTTCTTGCATTATCGTGAGAGTCTGAAAGTGAGGCTGTCACGCCAAATCCGTGAGAGTTGGCAGCTCTGTCTGTGGTGAGTGTCCATCAAGTCTGTCTAACGCAGTTTATGTTACTTGCCAGTTGTTACATACAGCAGTTAACATTTCTCCCACAGATTCTCAAAAGGAATCGAGTCAAGACCCTGACTGGCCATTTCAAGGACATTTACTCTCTTATGCTCTAAACCACTCCAATGCAGCTTTGGAATTGCAGTCTAGATCACTGTCCAACTGAAAGGCAAACTCAGAAAATAAATGTACTTGCACACAAATATAGATCCGTTGTTGCTGACAGCTGTAAGGAAGATGTGACACCCAAACCAGGGTATTTGCCTCAGTGCTGCTTCTCCCAGCTCCTGGCGAAATTCCCTTCACTAATGGGGAGTTCATATTGTTTTAAAATTGTGACTGCTGACATAAATATTGATGGAATCAAATCAATTGAAATCACTCCTGTCAAAACTTACTAATGTTGTTGTTAGAGTTATGCGATTACAATTTTTTGTTTTGTTTTTACCCTTCACATAAATTAATGAGATTAATATTTTAACACCTGACTTGATACTTCAAAAATGAAGTTTGCCGTTTGAAAATAAAAAATAACGGATCTATTGGAGGAAAACAATGCACTGGGTTACCTGAAAATTAACGTCGTGCCACAGTGCAGGTTTTAGAAATACTTTCAGATCCCGTCACGGCATTGAAATGTCATGCGTTTCCCGTTGGTGTGAATTGGTACCTGGGGTTTTTAAATATATTTCGGCCTCGGAGGAAAGCTAAAGTTGACACTCTTTTGGGATGCAGAATAACAAAAGAAACCGAAGGGTACCGCTGTGTTTCCAAAAGCTGTCATTACTGCTACACGCCTGTTTAGGGCTCCGCGTGGCCCCAGCGCCTCGCCTCAAACGTGCCCGGCATGGGACGCCTACCCAGGCCGTTAACGACATAGCTTTGGCCATTTCCTCCGCGATGGCATGGATTTACGACGGCGAGCCTCCGACCAGCCCGGGGAGTGGATTACGGGCTGAGCCGGGCGGCGGGCGAGCGGGGCACCACCGGATTTACTGGGTGCCGCGCGACTGGACGGACGCGAGCTAAATCGCTAATCAATTTTCTCTTTCTCAGGCCGGGAGCCGCGGGACACATTTAGCACATGAGATGATAAGAAGTGAATAATAAAAAACAGAACATGGATGACATGAACAGCATGAGCAGAACAAACCGGGCGGGCGGGGGATTTATAAAAGGAGTCACACCTGTTTGCAATCAGTACAGCTTGTATGCGTGATGCAGGCTCTACAAAGCTCATTCTCCAGAGCATCAGATATATGAGTAACTGCTGAGCATAATGAACACAACTTCCATCCATTTTACAAACCGCTTATCCCTTTTGGGTCGCGGGGGAGGCGGAGCCTATCTCGGAAGCTACAGGCACGAGGGGGGGAAAAACCCATCGTAGGGCATAGTCACACATGCACACCTATGGGCAATTTTAGTAACTCCAATTAGCCTTAGCATGTCTTTGGACTGTGGGGGGAACCCAGAGTACCCAGAGGAAACCCCATGACAACATGGGGAGAACATGCAAACTCTGCACACATGTAACCCAGGCAGAGACTCGAACCTGGGTCCCAGAGGTGTGAGGCAACAGTACTAACCACCCCCAGAACACAACTTTTAAGTATTAATACTAGGGCTGCATTGGAGTACCCAGGCATACTCACACAAAGAAGGGGTGTGTGTCTGTCTTGGGCAGGGGAGTCAGGTGACAGGGGATTTTTATGTTGATTCATTTCAACTGTCATAAAAATCCATATAAACTGGGTTATGCTGTGTTTTCTCACCCCCCTCCCCCCGCCCTCGTAAACCCGACCATATTTCTGACAGCTGTCCCAAATCCTGTTGGGTTTTTCACTACTCTCCTGCCATAACAATGCTTTTATTTCTCAGTGTTGCCTATCTGTGTTGTGTTGATCCTGTCCTTGCCCCGGCGCTGTAAACCCCATGTCCTATAAACACACCATCCCCAGGCTGGTCCTGGGTCACATGGTCCTACTGTCCCACTGTCCCAGCTGGAGTCGTTCTTACAACAAGGATCACACCATTACTGAGTAGAAAGCGAGAAACCATTTAATTTGCAAGAGCACACACTAAGATCCATACACAATGAAGCTCATATTAAGACATAATTAAAGACACGTTTTTCTCTAAGGTCCCTAAACCCGGTTCAGTTACTCAAGATCAGTGAGAAACAAGCATCACGAAATATAAGACTGCAAAGAGAACATTTTTGTTATTGAATTTATTTCCCTATAACATATAAAATATAAAATTCTTATTGTTTATCATCCAGTAAATGAAAACAATACACATTTGTTTTATAAGGTTGACTTTTTCTTACTGACAATCCTATAGCGAGTAATAGCTACTTAACAGACAATTTCCCTGAGATTGATATTTCTCACCTTATTATCTCATAAAGATCATTTTAGTTACGGTTGTCCAGCCATGGAATAGTAAACCAGACATTTCACTGAATTCCATCATTAAACTGAGCAATAAAAGCCATTGCATTGTTTCATCTTTGGCTTCATGGGTCAATATTTGCCATGGAGATTAATCGATAAAATTATAAGGGTTGCAGGACTGTCTTCCCTTGTGCTTCAGGGTCAAAGAAAAACACACTATAGTCAGCTGATGTAAAGTGAAGGTTACGCTGAAGGGTGGTAGGGTGGTCACATAGTAAAGTTACCAATTGACAAGTGTATTCTCTGCTATGCACATCATGCAATACACATATAATAAAATGCACATATAAAATATGCTTGTTATTTGAGGTAATGCCAATGACGGCTGGCAGGTTAGGGTTAGAGGGAGGAGCGTTACGCTAAAAGAACGAAAATTCAGCACCATGGACAGCAACACAAAAAAAATGCTTTTAGTGGTCAAGCATTCAGGACCATGGACAGCATCCCTGCACCAGCTTAAACAGGCAAGAAAATTACCACTGTGGAGAGCAGTGGAGTGCGCACCTTTAGAAGACAAGGAGGTGCTGTCAGCAGCATCAAAATACAAGCCCGCCGTCTTCAGTCGCTGGTGTTCTGGGGGCCAGCAGGGAGCTGATCATGTACTATACGCGTCCCATGTGGCTGCACCGCTTTGAGACCTTCTCAGCCCTCTATGCACTGCAGGACTCTAACATTTAATATGCACAGAGAGCCGAGGGTCAACAGAGTGAACAGAGACAGAACAAACATCAACGGTCTCACTAGTGAGGAACACCCACTAATGCTGATCTTCCACTGAGCTCGTAGTATTAAAAATGCATCATATCGGTAGAGAGATGTGCGGTACATCAACCATCAAAACAGCTATTATCACAACTCCTAACACAAAGAATAATTGTCTTTGCCTCTGGCAAAACACAATGCGAAAGTAAAGATGCATTTTCTTTCTCCAGAAAAACACAAGCATGGGACCTAGTTAAGGCACATTCATTCAGCCACGTGTGCATGAACATGCAACCAATGGGGCAGACATGAATATTTGCATGTATAAGGATGTAAGGCATTAACCTGACAAACAATTCAACAGGGGCCAGAAAGCTGGGCTCTCTGAAATCTCAAACATCACTGCCAAGTCAACAGAGCAGATGACTAAAATGGACACACGGCAAGCTCACACCATTATGCCCCAGAAAACACGCCTGTCTGTCTCCCAAGCCAACTTGTGGCCAAGGGAATATACACTTTGCTCGGATTCTTCTCTGTCTCTTTTGTCTAGAGTTTCCCCAGCGAGTTTGAGAAATGATCAAAATCCTTTGTCCTTTTCAAAAATAAACAACCAGGAGGCAAAATACAAAGTCAGAGCAGATGATTAAAGAGCAACTTTGATGTCAGCGAGTCATTTACCGTCATTGAGTTTTCGGTTCAAGTTGCTACGTGTGACACTGCATGTGTGTCACTATACAGCTCTGCAGACATTACTGCAGCGGGGCTGCCTTACACTCTGGGTACGAATAAGTAAATCTGTTACAGCGCTCATCATTAAAACAGCACAACAATCTCCATCCAGGACCCCTGACTCAGGACGCGGTCCATCAGAGCAAGGCCAGGATGTTTGTTTCCATGTGAAGCTGACCATTCCCAGAAAACAAATCAGCTGGCAGGGATGAATTCAGCCACACCAGCAACACCTATACTTTACTGCTACCCTCATTTAGTAATTAAACTCCGCCTTCCCATTCATCTTACAGGGATGTATCAGGAAATAAAGTCTCAAGGGGAATAAGGGAGCCAAGAACACAAAGGATAGCTCTGTTATTTACAGGGTGTTTTTATAGCTCTCTAAACATTTACATCACTGAAAAAGAAAAACATTAAGGGCAAATCGCTAAAAGCTAAACCACTAGCTTTCACTAGGATCTGACAGAGGAACCACTGCAGCCCCATTCGGTCACATGTATGAAGCATATTGATGCCATTGCTTACCCACTGAAGGCTTTCTGAAACTTCCCACTAGAAGTGCCGTAATATATACAGCACCAGTAAAATATCTGGATACATCTGCTTTTAATGCATTTGTCTCTGTTTTAGATATGTTTGTGAAGATATGTGAATTTCTTTGCCTCAAGGAAATACACACTAAATATTGCAATAACCAAAAGAAAGTTTTCTGAAATTTTAGACTTCAAAATGCTACCCCTTTGCTTAGATGACAGCATTGCAGACACTTAGCTTCTGTCAACCAGCTTCCACATGCAGCCACCTGGAATGATTCTCCAACAGTCCTGCAGAAGGTTCCACAAATTCTGGGCACAAGTTGGCTTCATTATGTTATTATTCTTCAATCCAACTCATCCAAACCAGCTCTGTGGGGTCCCGGTTGGGGGGGGGGGGTATTGTGGGGGCCAGGTCATGTGTCACAGCACTCCGTATCTTGTTCACAAGATAATACTTACTACATAACCTGGAGGTGTGCTTCGGGTCGTCTGATCGGTACTGGCAGGTAGATGACGGTGGGCCCAGAATGAAACCCAGGAGCGGCAGAGCAAACGCGCACAAATTCAGACACGAGGGCATTTTGGAAATGCTCATTTACATAACTGGATGCTACTGGACTGCTGGAAGAAACCAGATTACTTTCCCCTAGTACCATTAATACATGCTGAATAAATTTCCCATTTTGCATGGATACTGCCCATAAATGCATTCTGTGTTTTGGGTCCTCTTAGTTATCTGAAGAGTTTTTCTATGAAAAACTTTAAAATGATAATGTATTAAAAGGTCAGCTTATGGAAATTAATATGGCAATTCTTTTTCTTACCCACAGGTATTTGCATGAGAAGAATTTCATACAGATATTTTCCACACAGAAGGGCTTCTGCTAAAAGCTTGTGTTGGCAGGGATTAAGCCCGTTAGGCCCGCGAACGACCCCGGGCACGTTGCACGGATTGAGGGCCAGAGATGTGATCCAGCACTTTAGCGTAATTGCACTCACCAAAAACACCGAAGGGCTGAGACGCCTGTTGGAAACTCAACGAATGCCGGTCAGAAACCTCCCATCCTGGCTCATAGGCACGGGGGGGGCCGTGGCAGCTTTGTTGATTATGTACATGTGTAGGCGGTTGGGGAAGAGGGCTCGGCCGTCCCAAGAGCCGCTTGGAGTCAGTCGGCGCTAATGCTAATGCTCCACGCGGCACAGGGACAGGAGTCCCGGCTGCCGGCCGCCACCAGAAACCCACAGAACTCCCCCAAGTTCTCGCACTTACAGACTAATTTGTTTTAATACAAACTTGAAATTATAAGCATATATTACCAAATAATAATATGAAGGATAAGCTTCCACCGAAATTTTACATAAACAAAGAAAAACAGCACATTCGTCATAATAAATCAAGGGCTTCACATTAATCTATGAATCTGCAGAGCTTCATTGACAAGTTGGAAAAAGTGCGGTAATTAATTGGCATAAAGGTCTATGGGAAGAAATAGATTAATAAAGAGTCTGGCGGCAGACGGCGGGGTGCTTCATCAATTATTAATGTGAGTGAGTAATGCATTCCTTGGCTTGGTGTGAGGACAGGCCCTTCCCTCACAATGAATTATAATGCGCTGTTTACAGAAGCGGACGGGTCTGGGAGCCAGCGGGGGTGCGCGGCGGGCGACCTGTGGATCGCAGAAGGACCAGCTGACCCGTGCGAGAGGGCGTTTCCGTAGTAACACGGCGGGTTCCGGATACATGTCCCTCGTCGTTAGGAGCCGAGGCACCGACAGCAGGAAGTCAGAGCCGTGACTCGTCAGGGTCACGGAAAAACAGATTAAATTCAGTTTGTCTTGCACAGGATCCGTCAATCACGGGAAGCACTGATTGTAGCTTTTGGGGTGAAGCCAGCAGAGCTGACAGGGTTAGGAATTTAGGGAGGGAACATTTCAACAAGGGCGAACTCTGACAGGTGCACAGTTGAAGAGCAGGCGCTTTACTGCACAACAGCAATTTACACCTCAATAGTTTGCCAACAGCAAACTGGCTTTTGTTTTCATTGGAAGCTTTAAAAAGTGACTGAATTTTGTCAAAAAGCAGAAATCAAACAGTGTTTTGGTTTGCTTATGAGCTTGTTCGCAATGGCCTAAGAAAAGTAGCAGAGTAGCAAGGAGACGGTGAAAAGTGTTAAGGTCTTACATATTCCTACTGGAAGACTGTGTATTTTTCAGTAATAAAATTCATGTTTGCATAAGGGACCTAAACCACACGAGGGATGTTTTTCGCTGCTGGAGGTGAAGATGAGTGATGATCCAGCAGCACAGTGCCGACGGAGACCTGGAGCGCAGGTGATCCTGGGGGGCAACTGACGCAGAGCACCAGCTAGCTCGCCTGTCTGCCTGACGTGTGTAGATGTGACTATGGTGCAGAGAGCAAGATCCGAACCGGCGACCTTCCGATCACAGCTGTGTGGTTATTGCCTGCTGAGCTTCACACCAACCCCCTGCAAGGTGCACACAAAGCTTTGGTGCGTTTTTAAATTCTCAGTGCTAAATGTTTTTTGGCGTCTTAGCTTCAAATACAAATACATAGTCCAAGTCTTTCTGCATTTTAAAACTATGACCTTAGACCTTGGGGTTGGACGAGAGCTTGCAGTAGATCTATAATCAATGGCCTAGATTCGGCCATCCAGCTTGGCATTCTGGGATTGGAGAGTGAGGCTTTCCACCCTCCACTGCCACGCAGATATTAATTGCAGACTAGCGCTGATAGAGCCATTAACATGCATGAATCAGGACCTTGTTATTGAATGCTGCACAAGGGCCTTCCCGGACCGTGATCAGAGGCTTATTTACAACACGCAGCTGCCAATGCATCTGCCGTGACGTGTCCTCAACAAGCACCCCCTCCCGACCAGGTGGCTGGACATCCCTACAGGTTGCCATCTGTGCCCCCAGGCTGGAACGGCTCACGGAGGAGGAAAATGGGGGGGGAGCGGGGAGATCAACAGACACCGGGAGGTCACCCCTCAAGGAAAGTGAAACAGCCTCTTTCTACCCCCCCCCCCCCACACACACACACACACCCATCCACGCTCCTATCATTCCCAGTCATTCCCCATGTCATCATGGCCACAGCAACGGAAAGAAGCAAACAGGTGCACAAACATAACAGTCTGCTGCAATCCACTCCATTACCATTCAATTAATGCCATTTCAACCTACTGTATTCATGCAAAAATCATTAAAATCACAGCGAGGAAAGCACAGCTGGCAGCATACGGATTTCGGCTCCACATAGATGTGTTTTTTTAATTAGGAAAAACACAAAATATCACATTTTAACTCCATAGAATATCTTTCTTTTCTATTTCTCAAAAAACACAACATAAAAACATATGAGATCTTATAATAATGTCACTGCAATATGTCCTGCAAGAGCACCGAGCCCTCTGTGACCCTTTCCGATGATGAAATTACTGTAACATAATACCATACCTGTATTGTAATATTTCTCTAGAGGTAAAAAGAAACAGGAAGGAATACTTAAGATAATTTTTCTGCAGGTGTTGGAGAAATTCTGCTAATCACACTGATTTCAACAATCTGCAAGATTTTGACCACATGTTCCAACAACAATTATGTTCAGCGCTCAATTCATAAATCGCACGATGCTGGAACACAGAGGGCATATGGCGGCGGGGGTGGGGGGTTGCGCAGTTCCCGGAACAGGTACAAAACACGCTGCTGAAAACATGCTATGCAAGCCGACTCAACGTCCACTTGCTTAGCTGTGAGACTTGCATGCACCTGCTTCATAAAATTTGAATGACATAAATGTTATGGCAATAATTCCACATCATTTTACGCTATTCTGTACAACACACACAGATGCCCATCATCACCAAATGCCTCACATAACTCGAGGTCAGCAATTCATTTCTCAATAGGTGAACTTCACACTTCACTGCACATAATTCACAAAATCACACAAAACTTTATGAAATATTGATAGACAAATATATACCATATCTAGTTGTTTTCTTTTAAAAAAGGAAAAACAAATCTTACTTTTTGACAATTTTACCATGCACTTCTGGTGCTCTCCTTCAAGTTTTGGCAGGTTCCAGATTTTTTGTCCATGTATATGACAATGAGCTTCTCGCTGAATTTCCCAACTTTTTAAAAATGAATATAAACTGTAATAAAGGACATGAAAATGTTTGAAAGGGATCCGTACATTATAATACACCCTTGTTATGTAGCCAGAGAGCTTCCGGATCCACACAGTCAGGCTCGGAATGCAGACAGTCACATACAGAGAGCTCCCGGAAGGGTTCTGGCAGGATCCGGCACAAATGAAGCACTGATTATCTCATAATCTACCGGAATTTTGTCACACAGGTCTCACAATATTGAATAAGTATATGATGCGAGGTCACTGTCTGATTATTGTGCTCGTTATGATCTAAATATGTACATCATGACTCTCATATCGATTGTTTATATTCAGGCTTGAACACTAATGGGTTGATTTATTCTGACCTTGTAATACTACTAAACATCACATTGCCAAAACCAGTCAATTATATATAAACTATTAAATTGTTTAATCTAATTAGTGCTTCAGAGTATTTATTTATTGGCTTAGTCACAGAGGTTACTGGGCCCATCTATACATCCACCCATCTTTCACAACAGCTTATCTAGCACAGGGTTTGCAATGATTTCTGGGAGCGCAGTGCAGTAACCATGGGACACCCTGGATGGGACGGCAATCCACAACAGCACACAATCGCACACAAAGGGTCATTTAGGGACATTCTTTGTGTTTAGACTCAGGGACAAAACCAGAGTACCTGGTTTGAACACATAGAGCCGCACACATAGAGTGGGGGAGGGAATCAAGCCAAGCATCCATGAAGGTGATGGGGGCCACAGCGCCGCCCTGAATCCATCTAGTAAAAAGCAAGAAAAGGAAAAAGGATGCTGACCCCGATGGTGAGGGTCCAGCTACTTGAAGTGGTTGGATCCTCTGATGATTTATATAGCAGGAGGCAGACTGACAGTAATGTGGATGAACCACCACAGGGAGAATTCAGTCATAAAACCCACAGACGGCTTAAAACGGCAGATTTATGTAACAGACAGGAAAGGACAGACCCTCCTGGGAGGAAGTGACCTACATGTGGATACTTGACCACTTTTCTGGGAAAACTGGAGATGGCTGGTGGGGAGGTGAGTTACCGTGGGAACAGTGGGCCATGTCCACAGGCCAAAGTGGTGAGCGTCCAGGTCCAAGGTACACATCCGGTACTGATCCTTTTCATTCACCACACATCGATGGAATAAATTTTGGGTCAATTACAGAATCTACTGTACTGCTGCCCTTCCCCACCCCTCCCCACCTCTCCACCCCAGCTCCACTGGGAGTGTCTGCACTAGATGATAACATACACTCAGCAGCTGCAGCTACATGGCGTCCACAAAAAAATCCTTTGCAGCGCCATGCAGGACAGCCACTTCTGAGCCCATCCTGCGGCAGTAAGCAGCGAGGCTTGAACAATGGCCGAAAGTCATGGGACCTTCCCAGACACGTACGGGAGACCTTTCCAAAGAGAATCAGAGTCTGAAGCTCAATGACTCACCCTGCTTACATGTGGAGACCCTCAGCCCCTGAGAGCAAGCTGAACATGCATGATTATTTACCAATCAAACGTCTGGATACACCTACTGAAAATCATTTGTTTTTCAGCAAGATAATTAACCCTAAGCTCACCTCGAGGTTATGTAAGCACTGTATTACCTTGTGAACATGGAAAGAGATGGAGTGCTGTGACAGATGACCTGGTCCCCACAATCCCCCAACCGGAGCCCTAGAGAGCTGGTTTGGGATGAGTTGTATCAAAGAGTAAGAGTGAAGTACCCAACTTATGTGGCGAAACTTGTGGAAACTCCTTCAGGCCTGTTGGAGAGAGATTCCAGGTGGCTACATCTGGAAGCTGGTTGAAAGAATGCCAAGAGTCTGTGATGCTGTCATCAAAGCAAAAGGGGCTGTTTTGAAGAATGCAAAATTTGATATTGAGATGCTGAACACTTCCCTTAATCACTACAATGCGTCATATGTATTATTTCATTGCCTCAAGGCCTTTTACTATAGGATGAAAAATATAGCCAAAACAGGCAAATACAGCTCTGTCAAGAACTTTGACTGGTACTCTACATACTGACAACATAATTCTTGATCAGTGCCATAACAGTGCTATAAAATCACGATTAACAAATACTAGTTTAATCTCTGGATCTGCATTTTTGACACATGTAAGGTATTATCATGCTTGTATATTTGGTATGGTGGAATATTAATTTCACTGGATCAGTTAGCTGGGTATTTCCCTAGATGTGAGCAGCATTGTCTGGAGTCCAATGTGAGAGCCTTCGCTGAGACAGGAACCTTCAGCTCCGGGTTATTCCCTGCCTCCACCTTTATTTGGTTCACTCATGGATGTACCAGACATTGAAGGCGGGTTTGAATGTTTAGCCTGAAGCTGCATGACTGAACATGCCGACTTGGCTTTGAAAGCATGAGCTGACGGCTGTCAATGCGACATAATGCATTAACTGGAATAAGAGGGACACGTTCCGCAGACGTCAGAAGGTAATAAAACTCATGAGATTGTCTAAGCAGCACGGGTTTGGTGCTCATGGATGGTGACTGCAACAGCTTCCTGGGGCCTCCTATTGGTACCTATTTATCTGGCCCCACCCCATCCGCTAGAAATGCCAAATATCATGTGTAAACAAATGCAGAGTATGACCCAGATTCAATGCCATATAAAACACAAAAAAAATCAGAAGTAAATCACAGTAAGGCTATATTTTCTGTGTCTACGTTGTGAGATTTACCCATTTCATTTTTATTTACTGATTTATCTGATGCTTTCATCAAAAGTGACTTTCAGTAGAGGGAAGGGTTACAATATATGTGTACTCTACTCCACGACATTTGCGTGGTTAGCACAATACTACGGGATGCTAGCAGGCATATAAATGTGCATTATTTGCACTTCCCAGCTTTCTTGGCAGTGGTCTGGCAGTGGTCTGTCACAAGACCCCACGCTGCCCCGCGGGAAGCTGGGAAATTGGCTCTCTTATCCCGACACCACAGCACTGGACGTGTGGAGACCTCTGAGACCAAATGGATTGTTACAGGAGAAAACAGATGGGCACACTCATACTAAGGGCAGGCGGGCAGACACACACACATACACACACACACACACACACACAAAGACACACGCAGAGACAGGCAACAATAGCCGAGCAGGATTTACTGATAGTTTGACAGTGAGCATATCCTTAAAAGAGCAGAACATGGACTGAGTAGAGGTTCACATGTCTTCTAAGCCTTGCACTAAGCACTGTTTCTACCTTTCTCCTTTGAGAGAGATCCTTTGTTCCGGAAAGGTGCCAGGCTATCGCTCTTGAAGATTTTCCATCCGCAGTGCTAAAAATTCACCGACAAATGCTGCAAAACATCGCCTAACCCTCATTCCGAACTGAATTTAAGGAATTGCCTTCAAGGGAAATATCTGCTGGCATCTCCAGCCATTTATTACCAGTCGAACTAGACAGCTATTGTTGAGGTCAGAGCGACTCCATCCAGAGCAATGAATGACAACACATGACCTCATGACCAGTGATGATAAGAAGCTCTGTTCTCATTGGTCGGCCACAGCCGTGTTCTATTTAAGAATATAATTACCCGCTGTTCATGTTTGACAGTGCAGCACGGTTTGGTGTTGATAATTAGATCAGTTAACGAATCCCGCACCAGTGCTTTCAGACAAAATTTACCCAGAAGCCTTGGCCTCATATTGGAGGCGTGACTAATGAAAGTGGACTGAGCTAGCCCCAGCTGCTTCGGGTCTCCTGCCATCCCTATCAGCATTAGACCACAGGGCAGAAAATCTGTGCAGGTGGGAGAGTTAACCAACCGTTATATTGGAACCTGAGTCCATGCTAATAATGTGGATTTTATACCAGCTCCTGTAGTGACTCTCGCTACGCACACAGCTGCTGGACCGATCTTATCGACCTGGAACGGTTCAGCCATCACAGATCCTGTCCTCAGACTTTATAAAACCAAACATAAGAGTTACTTTGTCACTTAATTTAAATGGTGAGCAAAAACCTATGGGGGAATTTAAAGGAAATAATACGGTAATCTGAGCTCAGGTGATCAGTGCCACCGATCACGAGTGGAGCGACACGTCTTCCTAAAACTACAGCCAACTGCAACCCGTCCGCAGGAAGTAGCCAAATGCAGAGCATATGTTATCCCCTAATCCGTTATTGGCCCAAAGCCATGCAAAATCGCTGTGACAGATTAAAGGCCTGTATTTACCCCAAGAGTTAGGATTGAGATACTTCTGCTCATCCAGCTGAAGAGGACATCCAGCTGAGAAACATCGTCCTTAGAGCAACCGCAGCACAACGAGTCTCCAGACGAAGACATCAGTGATGGGCACATTCCCTCATGTCTTTACCACAGCCGATTTTACTGGGGTGGGGGTCCAGGAGGTGCAAATGCACCCCCTACAGGTCAGATGAAAATGCCATCCATCTATCCATTTTCTGAAACCACGTATCTTATTCAGGGTTCACGGGGAGTCCGGAGTCTATCCCAGCAAAGTGGTTATGCTATAGCTTTGCTGAGTAATTATGCACAGAAGACATATCAGACTACTTTTTTTCAGATGTATATAATCAAAGCTAATGGCTTTAGAACAACATCTACCATAACCCTCTACTATGCACAGTTTGTACAGTATCTGGGGCAATCTAACCAGTACAAGAGGAAGTGGGCGCAATATGGCACCCACAAATGCATCGTGGGTAATCTAAATTTATAAGAACTCTCAGGACATGTGTGTGGTGATATGCCTTCCAGAGCTTTATCTCTAATTGGTATAGCTAAAATAAATAAATAATACCACCGACAAATTATATTTCGCATTTTTCACTGACAATTTACAATGAAGAGCTGACAGATTCTTAGATATACTATAAAGCAGATTTATCTCATAACTCAATTTACTTAAAAAGGCCAAAAAAATAAATATTTTATCATAGAAACTATAGATTCATTCAAAGAGAATAAATGTTAAAACCAATTTTACAGCCATTTTTCTTTGTAACAGGGTTCTTTGAAAATATGATAGAAAAAAAAAATCAAACAAAATAGTACAGAAAAAAAAGAATTTTTAATGGATTCTTAAAAAGTTGTGTGGTCTCCACCTCAGTCTTCACCAATTTTCTATGCTTTTCTAAGATAGACAGACTCCCTTTTGTTTTCAGAGGATTTCCTGAGGATTCTTGGGTTTTTAGCATGTAATGATAGCCGCCGTCACTCCATAACACAGCATACACTCCCCTGGTACCGCATTTTCAATCATCTACAGTATATGCAAAATATTGCGGTTTTATGATGAAATATAACCCCCATTTTACCCCCTGTACTGGTACATACTTAGCTCAAGATACATTATTCATATTGTTCATGAGAAAACAAAACAATTAAACAAAATAAAAATCTATGACTTATTCAGACATGCCACCATAAATTTTGAAAACACATTACACATTATGTAGATCTACTAACCCGAAGCAGATTGAATCTATCAATGAAATGGAGACAGATGTACTATATTTACACTTGTGTTGGCAGCATGCAGGACTTTTCACAAAACCAACAAACTTTTTACACTCTTTATTGGTATTTATTCATATTCTTTCTTATTCTTATTATTTGCATTATATAATTATAAGTTAAAACTTGTTAGATAAGCAAACCCAATTTGACAAGCATAGTTAGGTAAATATGATTTGAAACATTCAAGCGGCCGTTTGACTGGTAAAGCACCGCACTTCTCTTTAACAGTGAATAGTTTTCACTCGCACACATTTTGTTCGCACACTGTTCACAGAACGCCATGCTTCTGTCAAAATAATGTAGACCCATTCTTGCCCATTCATCTTGCAAACATGGATTACAGACACACTGCACGCAGGTTCTTAAGAAGAAACATTCATTAAGTTCCAGGTCTCCTTGACCCATTTTGGTGCATACAAAACATCCAGTATTACAGCATATAAAAGTCACAGTGTGAACCAGCCTCTTCTCCTACTGGGTCACGGGGGGTCCGGAGCCTATCCCGGAAACAACGGGCACGAGGCAGGGAACAACCCTGGACGGGGGGCCAGCCTATCACAGGGCACACTCACACACCAGTCACTCACACAAGCACACCTATGGGCAATTTAGGAACTCCAATCAGCCTCAGCATGTCTTTGGACTGTGGGGGGAAACCGGAGTACCCGGAGGAAACCCCACGGCGACACGGGAAGAACATGCAAACTCCACACACATGTGACCCAGGCGGAGACTCGAACCCGCGTCCCAGAGGTGAGGCAACAGTGCTAACCACTGCCCCACCATGCCGCCGAGGGGCATCATATTTTATTTTATTTTATTTTTTTGTAACACAACCACACACACAGACCAGACAGCACCCATAAACTTCAAAGGATCTTTTCATTCCTGCATTCTAAGAGCTTGTCAATAAAATGATTGTCCTTACAATTGCACTATTGTTTTGATCTTAACAACAGTTGAAACTCCCATAAAACTACCACAAGTTAGGCAACCAGCCCCTCCTGCAACCTGTACACCAGCCCCCAGGCTCCAACTGCTCAACCCCCCTCCCCCAACCCATCAGCAGTACTCACGTGATATATGGCGATCTCCTCTCTGTCGAGGGGCCGGAGCACAGCGACCTCCCCGGTCAGTTTGTCAATTCGGAACACCCCCTTGGGGTCCTGGTCCACTCCCCTCCCTGTCAGACGAAAAATGTGGTTCTCCTGCATGTCGGCTGAAATCACCTGTCACCCGGGAGAGAACGACACAGCCGTGGGTGAGCAAGGAAGGGATGGGGGAGAGACAACCCACCCCAAACACTGCCTGCATGGTTTACTGGCAGGGAGAGCCTCATCCGTAAGGTAGGAGGAAGTATCACAGAGCACATTGAAGATCGCTGTGAGGTGAGACACGCACTAACTGCAGATATCGTCAGGGGACAAATCAAGCTGAGGGTGACATCATGTGACCTAGTGCGTGCCGAGTGATTAAAGCCAGCTGCATGTGTCAGCAGTACAGCAAACAAAATGACACGTACTTACACACTTACTCCACGAAAAATGAGGCTAAAATAAATCTTTATACATGTAACGTCACCTGTTTTCTTTCTTAAAAAAGAACAAGCTGCGGGTTCTTTTGAAAATGCGGCAAAGCAGCAACAGGAAGGCTTAGAGACAGGGGCACATACTTACATGCGACTAGCAAAGGCAGCGATTTTCCAGCGGCGTCCCAGGCGAGGCAGCAGGTTAGAAGCACAAAGAGCAATCAGAACATGTTACACTGACACGGCATCGCATGCAGTCAGTTTAAACACGCGGCAGTGGTGGTGGGGGCTTCTGGCCTCTCCTGCAATGACTGGCACAGAGGTGAGAAAGTCCCAGGGGCTGCAATACTGAAAGATTATTGCAATAAAATCACCCGAGGTGTCAAAGTGAAGGGAAGCATGCGGGACAAACGCAGGCCACACGCTGCCACGAGGTAACATTCTAGAAAGTTCCATCCATGCATCCATCCATCCATTTTCCAAACCCACTTGTCCCTTACAGGGTTGTGGGGGCCTGGAGCCTATCCCGGAAACTCTGGGTCCAAGGCCAGGAATAACCCAGGTTGGTGAGCCAAACCATCGCAAAGCACACAGATACCATTCACATCTACGTGCAGTTTGGCAACTCCAATTCATCTTGGCATGTTTTTGGACTGTTGGGGGAAACCAGAGAACCCAGAGTTCCAAACAGTACAGAAAGTTCTACAACTGAACTCCTGAAAGTAAATACGAAAACTTCTGAAACCCGAAGTGGTCAGAACTAACGGCCACAGATTAGTGGTGATTAAAATACAACATCCTGACTCTCAAAGACAGATCTGCAAAAGAAGTATTCATGAAGAGGCTACTTGCATCACAAACTTAGTCAGTAAACATGAGGACAGCTGGGTAATTTGTTCGGAACGGAGCTCTTTACATACTTAAAAAGGGCCGAGCACTTTAAAGAATCCATTTTTTTCAAAGGTACATTTTCTCTTGAATCAACAGTGTGCCTGCACTCATTATGACAGTCTTACAATCCTATTGATCCTTTTTCCGGCTAAGTGGCAAGCTCTCATTACCGCTAAGCTACTGTCGCGGGTGAGGGTAAGGCACAGGCGTTACAGACAGTTCCGTCCAGAGCTACAAAGGCAGCAGTGAAATCAGCATCTCTGACATGGATTACTGGATCTGACGCTGGCAGGGGGGGTACATTAGCACTATGCCGCGGGGGAGGACAGAACTTTGCTGAGGCTGTCACCCGATTACTCTGGATTTGTGCAGACAACTGGGCGTGGAGCACTCAGTTAATCCCAGGGAAAATCGAGGAATTTGTTTCGTAATCTCCTAAGGGGCCGGAAGGAGGATCAGTGGACTGATGTCTTCCAGGTTGGTGCAGCAATTAGGGATGACAGCTCAGATGGACATGCAATGACACATGGCTAAGGGACATGAGTGAATGTGATCTGCAAGGGGAGTGTGGGGAGCATTCATGGATGGATGGATGGATGGATGGATGGATGGATGGATGGATGGATAGATGACTACTGCACCTACAAACCAAGAATAAGCTGATTGCTAAATCACCACAAAGCACTGTACTTCACAGCAAGGAAATAAAACCTGGTTTATGCATAAATATTTAAATAAGTTTTTTTTTCCCATATTATTACAGCAAAGGTGTTAGATGTGGAGGCAGCAGTACTTAAAACTGACATTTAACTTGTAGTGAAACCAATAGGTTGACTACAGACGGAGGTTTGTCACTGATGCTAACAGTAATGCAGAAAAGGCTTAGTCTTAGGGGGAAGCTAATTACACAAATGGACATTATATTGTAGTTCTCTGGGATAATTGGGTAACCAAAGATTAGATCAGGGAGCCTAAGACAGTGCAGATGATATGCAGTCCAGTCTGTGACTTAACCATAAAATAATTAAACTTTTGGATTGGGGGAGGGCGGGCAGTAAAGGTAAAACTGCTGTGAACTATGGGTCATAAATCTTGGGCAGGAGGGAAATTTAACCTGAAATTCAACTACCTCCCCCCCCCGCAAGCCCTCCACCCCACAGCCCTCAAAAACATAAACGATAAATCATGCAGACTGCTGTTGCCGGATGCTTCCATGGGGGGTTTGTTAGTGCTCCCCCAGGTCCAAACGCCATAACGAGGCTCTGGGGTGACGCCAGAGGGCGCCTCTTTATGGTGTCTTATCTCCTGCGGGGACAGAGGGGCTGAGGACGGAGCAAAGTGGGTCAACCACAGCAAGTCTGCGGCCCAGCGGGCAGCCTCTCTTGGTCAGGGAGCACACCTGGAGGGGGGCACTGGGAGGAAACAGTGCCAGACAAGGGTGCATACAGGGACGGGGCTACTACAGGTGCACTGGTCCCATCTGAAAGCTGATTGGCCCTGAAGAACCCCACCCCTTGTCACTCACCAATTCAAAACAAATCATTGGCTAATGATAAGACTGGCCCTGCGTATGAATCATGGCCCCTCTTATGCCCCCAACTTTAAAAAAATGCTAAAATCTCCCCTGATGTCAGAGCTGTGCTGTCTGAATAAGCACCACCACGTGTCTGACACGTTGTGAAAAAGGGGTCACTTTCTCCCCCTCCATCATTTAAGAGCGCTCAGCTTCAGAACGATTCTGCCTGCAGGCTGTCAGACACTCTAAAGCAATAAAACAATTGACCAAACCCGTCTGCTGTTGGGGAGTCATCATCTTCCTGTAGCCTCCAGAGAGAGACAAAAATCAGCTCCTTTCCCCCAGTGTCTTCCTCTTTCTAAGAAGCCTTTCCCTCATCTTGGTACGATCTGGGTCAAACGCAGAATTACCGAGAGGCATCTGGTGATTGTTTCTTTTTTTTCCTTTTTATCGATTCTCATTGTACAAAACTTTTCCAAACTTCTTCTCTCCCCACACAAAAAAAAGGAGGAAAGGAACACACACAGGACAAGTCATGAACGTACTTCAACTGACAGGGAGGCCCAAGAGAGAGCCGAGATGAAAAAGCCACAATGGGCAAATCCACCCATCAGAAACGATTTACGGGCTCAACAGAAAGCGTTCTGCCAGTACTAACAAAGGCCACATGTATTCTTATTGCATTCTGTCGATGTTTAGGTCATACACCAAGACTCAGACTATTTGGATACAGAAGTGATAGGAGTTTAAGAATAAAGTAAAAAAAATTCTCAAAGGATCAGTGGCTGTTGTATGATGCTTATAAGTTCTATGGGGCTCTACAGTATGAATATGCTCCTTTTCCTTATTAGTAGAATGATGTTTCTACCTCAGTAAATATCAGGAATCATATATGAGACTGCAGATTTTTGAAGGGGCGGGACCAGAAGCTACAATGGGAGTAAACACTGTCATGAAAGGATCGCCTAACTCAAAAAGGCCCCAGTGCTGGATAAAGGGAGATGTGTTGAGCTGCCAAGGCGATTGGTTGCCGGGCGAAAGCACACACTCCTCCAGCACCATTAGTCATTAAAACCCCACGCAGGGTAATCTGCCGGGGCGAGCACATCTTATTTACATCTCCCGCCGTTACCGCGGCACAGACATGAAAGAGCCACTCGTCTGGCAGCGATACTTAAAGCAGCGAGGCCCCGCCCCGCCCCCCCCGGCTCTCCACGCCACGCGAGGGATGGAACAAGCCGGCAATTACCCGCACGACTCCGCGGCGCACTTAAGAAACACAAGTGCGCTAATTAAGTGCTGTGCAAACTCCCTGCAAATTCACATTACGGAAACTACATAATGTGCATAACAACAAAAAAATAATAATTACAAAAGTCTGTGTCGGACTGGTTGCCACATGAGGCATAAAGTTTTGAACAGATGAGCAGAACAGCCAACTGTCTGTATTGTGCTGTTGCTGGGCAACGTGACGGTTATGAGACACCTATGGGATGCACAGTGGTGTGATGGTGAGGAGGCAGGTTCTCTCATTCTGTGGGCCACCACGGGGCACTCCTGTCTGTCACCATGAAGCACACCAGCCCCAGAGAGCTTTGTAACTAAATATGACCAGCAAGCTCCGTCAAAACCAGGGTAGGGGGCAAGAAGCCTAAATTGGAGTCAGAGTTGGGCAGGGGCGTGGCTGTGAGTGGCTTGGTGGGAGGGCAGTGGCCACCCAAATAGTTCATCTGCCCACCCAATGGGGTCCCACACCCCCAGCAGACAATTTTTACTGTCACCAACCACCCCGATGAACAACTGGGGGGGGTCCCCATGACTTCTGACAGAATTCTCGACGGCAGTCATGGAGGTGCTGAGGGATAGCTTGATTTCCGCGCCTCCGCTCTCGCGCCGGGGACACCGATCGCACGATTAGCGGCTCTGATCGTCCGCGGCCGTCGGCGTGGGAAAACCGGCGGACTCTCGCCGCAGGAAACTGTTCTGAAAAGCCAGAACTTGACGAGGATAATGATGCCGGACTGATGAGCCGAAAGAAAGACAAGCAATCCCAGAATCCTTTGCCAAATTCCTGCCTGCCGTGACTTTGCGGCGCACCATCTCCACGCATACGCTCACACTGATTTAGTTTTCAGCTCTATCTGTTAGGACCAAGTGAGATGTTACTGTCCGGGGCACCTGGAAACAGGAGGCTGAGACATCATTACTCTGTGGTGCTAAAAGACAGGGCAACGTGTGAGGTGATTACCACAGCCGAGAGGGCCAGTCCCTTGGCAGATGGAGGAAGCAAAGCTACTGAAACGCCAGCGCTGCATGGGGTTACAGCCTGGGGGTCGCCTGGTTCACCACAGGATAAATTGAAAGGCCAGGGTCACAGCATCAGTCCCTCTGTCATCATGAACCTCACCTGTAAACAGACACGGCCCAAAATGGTGCCACCTGACTCTTAAAGGCACTCATTTACTGGCTGGATACCGCTTGACCTTGCATGTGACCTTACTATGGTTTAGTTTAATCCAGCTGCATATATTATCTCTAATGAACAGCCGAGTAGTCAACCCAGACTCTCCAAATGAGGCAGCAGAGGTCACGACCCCTGTCCTCCACGGGCGTGGCTGCATGACTCTTGGGAGGCCAGCGACTGCTGTAAGTGAGCAGAAGCCAGCGTTCCGTCTTTCCTTGCACTTGAAGAGAGAAGTTTGCGGAGTGAAAAACAACAAATCAAATATTCCCTTTGGAAAGCTGCCTGTGTCCGGAGCAGAATTAATCTGGCTATTTCCTCTTGACTTCTGCCCTTTCTTCTTCCCACCTTCCCTTCATTTCTGCCCCACCAAGCAGGGAGCCACACTTTCCTGTCACTCACCAGCTTCTCCTCACCCTGCCCACCCGATATACCCAAAAGCCCGCCCCAGGATGACATCCCTGTAACGCAACTGGAGGGGCAGTGATGACACAGCTGCCAATCATTCCTGACTGATTCCAGAAACACAGAACAGGAAAAGAAGAATAAAGCCAGCTGTACTTGACCCATAAATCTTGTTAACAGCCCCCCTCCCTCATTCGTTAACATCTGGCCCCCAGGTGGGATTAAATCCTTCCTTGAGGCCAGGTAATTACATCCACCCACCTCATCACCTTTCAGTTCAGAGCCCGGTAAAATGTGATACAGTGAGTCCTCACTGGGGGGGGGCGCTCTGGCACATGTGGTCTCTGTGGCTTATCTTCATTTAATCTTATTTCACCCAAATGGATTTCATGTCAATTCAACCCATCAGAGGATTTCCGACGGAGACCGTGTGTGTGGGCTCAGCACACAGCCGCCTGATTACAATAATAAATGTAATTAACGCAGGAATAAGGTAAGAGAAGGAGCATGGATATCTCCTTAATTGCTTTCTTAATGCAATTAACAAATTCAATTAGACAGAATGAACAGGGCTTCTGGCTCTAAACGCCTACTTCCAGCTTGCGGTTTTGAATTGTTATAATGCAGAAAAGAACCTTGACTGCAGAGACAAGTGGACCATATGGTCCATTTTGCAGTTTAAACTGGTTACACTGAGTCTTGTTTCCCGTCCGCTTAATTATTCCGGTGTTGATTTCAGCTGTCACACCAAGGCAGCCTGAGCCGGCAGGAGGCGGCACAGCGGGGGGGTGCTGGGTTTTGGGTGACCTTTCGCCGGCCCGCAGTGACTGAGCACCAGCTCCATGCCCACAGACACGCTGGTTCATAAATCAAAGGTGTCCCCAGTTGTTCTCAAAGAGTTGGGGTCAGCTGCCCGACTAAGGAGTGAAGTTGTGAAGGTTGCAGCTCTGCCAAGCTTGGAGTTCGGTGTCTCTAAGTTTTTCTGTTCGCCATCTAAAGGAATCTTTTTGGGAATAAAGTCAACTGGTTTTGGTTAAACACCCTCCAGTCATTTGGTGCAATCCGAAGGGCTGCAGTGAGTGTGTGTGTAAGCCAAATGCCCTACAGACATACTGGGTCATCTCATGGGTGAACCCATGGAGGTTCATGAGTAGAAGAACATGTGGTTCCTTTTGTTCTCCTTTTCCAGCATGAGGAACCTGAGAACCCACAGGTGGACCAGAGAATGGTGCCGGTGTCCAGGATGGTGGGAGATCATCCCGCCGAAGGCTGCTCTCATCGTCACAAAGTCACCTGAAGAGGCCCCACTCTCTCGCTTTCTCTCACGGACACATGGGGGGGGGGGGGGGGTCTGCCTTGTGGACTGGGCGATAAGACGGACACTCGGGGAGAGGAAGGCAGGCTCATTGGGACAGTACCAGGAGTTCTGTCAGAGCTCGGCTGGGAATTAATGGGATTATCCCACACACAGATAAAGGCGAACACACCACAGCGGGGACATGGTGCTCCTAGCAGGGAGAGATAGCCTCACACGGGGCGTCCTCAGCAGTGCCACCTGCAGGCAGCCTGGCACACTGCGTCCATTCGAGACCCGAAAACCAAACAGCTGCAGGTAAAACTCCCACGACAGGAATTACTGCTGAGCTCTTCAAAGGCATTTAACCTGGATTCCTCTGCTAAACATCCAGCCTCATATATTAATAAAATGTCAAACTGCTACAGCTACAAATGTACAGTGCAAATATATATGTGTTTAACTCAAACCGTTATCTGTATCCGGTTACCAGATCCCGGAGTGGTACTTTTAAGAGGTTAAACAGGCACACTTTGGCCACTCTGTGTGGTCAGAGGAGTTAGCGGCTAGCAGTCGGGGTGGGGGCGGGGGGGTTTGCCCAGGATCATGCTAATTCAGCACGGAGAAGCACTCCGCAGTCAGCCATACCCTGCTCAGTCTTCAGTTCCCACTAACTCATGATGTATTGCTTTGCATCAATATAGCATAAATAAACAATACAATGAAGGGCTCCAACCAGAGACATGCACAGGGGCGGGGCCACAGGGGCACACATCCCAAAACTGAAAGATCACTGGACCGCTCCTCTGTCACTCAACAATTCCAAACATATCATTGGCCCTTCTGTATGAATTATGGGCCCTTTTATTCCCCCCACCTTAAAAAGAATCCTAGAATTGCCCCAGGAACCGGCAGATGTGTGATAGCCCCTATGGGGGGGGGGGGCAAAGAGGCATTTGGAGCTTTAATAAAAACAGGCCATGTCAAAAAAAGATAAAAATGTAAAGCCACTGTTTGAGCAGGTGCTGTTTGTTTGTTTGTGTGTGTGTGTCACACGATAAGGTAATAAGGACGTCTCACGCCGTCTGAGAGCTCATCCCAAACAGAAGGCGACCTCCCATCACACAGACGCTACAGGAACGCTGAGAGACACGGGCTGCAGAACACAGCCCTGGATAACAATCACGGAGCACATCCTCCTTTCAAAACCGGCGCGATTTCATGTTTTTATTAGCTACTTAAAAAAAAAAGACAGATGAAAATGGAAGGCTTTCCTTGCGCTAATGGTGACCTGCCCCAGGAAGGCAGGTTTATCTGTGTGGAAAATCCATTTTGCCCAGCCTCTGATGTATAGCAGCCGTGAAATGAAATAAAATAGCGCACATTAGGCCATCTCCTCATGCGGTGCATGCGGGAAGAGGAGAGGAGGTGTAGGGAAGGTGCTCCTTCAACTTCTCCTGAGGTTTAACAGTTCGTACTTTTTAATGAGGAACAGGCCCCCTACTTTGCATCTTTCGCTATGGCGTTGTGGCCTCGGATGACCTCGCCTTACACCATGACACACGGGGGCCTACGGAGACCCTTAGGGATGGACCCCCTTCCCCGAGTGATTACCGGAAAGCGTATGAAGATCACATCCCGTGCGTGCGCTTCGCGCCAGACTTTGCACGAGCTCCTCCGACGTTTTTGTTCAGATTTATATCTGCTTGCCTCCGTTACGATGCGAGCGGCAATAAATATATCATTTTGCAAACTTCACTGCATTTGTCCGCTTAGTAAAAATCCAGGATCTGTTTTACGGCCACACTGATTAATCAGCTGCCTGCCTCCAGCACCTGTTTGTGTCGCCACACAATTTATACCTCGGCAGGATGACGCATCTCGCTTTTGCTCCAGCACCTGCTTAGAAGGCCTGACAACCACCGCGAGACAAATAATGATCGCCGGTTTCCTGAGTGGCCACAGTGGCGTTAATAGGCTGCAGTTCTTCGCTCTGTCCTCTGCGGCACAGCTCCAATTACTCCACAACGGACAAATTCAGGGTGTCAGACTTGCATCTTCAAAGACAGTGAACAGATCTGTGTGACATAGGGGACTGAGGGGTAACAAGGCATTTTTATCTCTGACATGACAGGGATCTACAGAGGCAGAGGCTGGGTATGAGGAGTTGAGCTCTGATCCGGCACGGAAATCCCAGCCTCTAGTCTGTTCCTAAAAGTCCAAAATCACTGACACAGTCACCTGACTCTTCTGCAGGGGCAGTGTTTGAATTTGATCCATAGGGGGCGCTCAGTCTGAAGTAAGATGTACATAGACATAGTGATCAATTACTGCTGCATTTCCCCTGGGTCCTAGCATCCTAGCTTAGCTGTAGCTCTTAAAAGGCGATATGTCATGTTTGTTATGGATTTAAATAAAAATTAAAGATAAAAAATTAGTGTATATTAATTTGGGGGGGGGGGGCATTTGCCTTGGGGTGGAGGGGGCAAAGCTGCATAAACCGGCCTTAGAGTCGACACCCACTCCTCTCCTACGCATTTTCAGGAAAGATGCAGGCCTATTTTCAAGGTTGCTGAGAAGGAAAGAATCCTTTCGACCTGGACTCGAAGCTGCCAAACACTCCGAAGGACCAAAGAGGGGTTGAAGGGGCTTCACTGAATGCAGGAGTGAGTGGGGAGGGAAGGCGGTGAAGAAATTCAATCCACAAGAACTTCAAACGCCTGTGGAGTCCCCCGTATGAATGTTGAGAACTGGAGAAGGTATAAAGCTGCCTCGGCATTAGCAGCAAAACGAAATGCAATCTCTGCAGAGGAGATTGCCCTCTGTGGGCTTTCGTCAGGCGAGCATTTTCAGATTCTTCTTCAGAGAGTCAATTCCTCAGCATAGACAACAACCGACATGTGAACACACTTAACAATCCTTCAAGGACGTGCAAAAACTCCACATTGTGAGGGAGTTGCAGTGAAGACTCACTGCGGAGACTCACTGCGGAGACTCACTGCGGAGACTCGCTCCTCAACTTCCCAAAAAATTCAGCCAGGAGCCCATCTTAGCCTACAGTGCCCTAATGCCCACAGACACCTTCAAGAGATATTATTAAGCCTTTACAGGAAATTCCAACTAGCATGACAAAATCCACTTTAGCCAGACTTAATGTTAGGCAGCGGACGTGATGACACTGTTTAAGTGAAAGGAAGTTGGCAGCTGATTAATTTAGTCGCCAGGGCCATGACAATAAAACCAGATTATTAAGGTCCCAAACAAAGTAAGTCATTTATTACTGCCTAGGAAGGGAAGATGAAACATAGAGATTTGCAGAAAAATGGCACCAAAGCTGCTTTTCCAAAAAGACCCTGGCTGATGCTAGTGATTTTTCTGCAGGTTACTTTGGGTGAACGTGATAACTGGCAGTAAGGCGATTAGAACGTGTCGAAGAAATCGTCCGGAAATCGGCGCCTCAGAACATCTCGTTAATTTGACATGGAGAGACGTCCGGAAGTCTGCCTAAGGCATCAGACGCTCCCCGAGGAGATGCTGGAAGGGCTCAGCAATCCACGCGGCAGCGGTCTCCCCAGCACATGTGTTCACGCCCCTCCCACGCGACCGTGTCAGGAACAGCAGGGAATCTGCGGTGTGTGGGTCCCCTGTGGCCCAAAGTCTGGTGCTGTGACTCAGAGGCTCACAGAACTGCGAGGTGCAGAACCAGAGAAAATAAACAAAACAAAAAAAAATACACCAAAGGTACTGGCGTGATGACAGGGCCTGTCAGGGGTTTGTTAGTGTGCATTAATGCTCAGGGCAGAGGAATTAGTGTGTCGGCAACTAGTGCTGAATGGAGGCCTTATGGTGTCCGTGGTGATGAATCAGTGGAGGTCCTATGGTGTTAGTGGTGCTGAATGGAGACTTTATTGTGTCAGTGGTGCTGTTTCACTGGAGGCCTTATGGTGTCAGTGGTGTTAAATGAAGGCCTTATTGTGCCAGTGGTGCTGAATGGAGGCCTTATGGTGTCAGTGGTGCTGTGTCAGTAGAAGCCTTAGGGTGTCAGTGGTGCTGTGTCAGTGGAGGTCTTATGGTGTCAGTGGTGCTGAATGAAGGCCTTATGGCATCAGTGGTGTTGAACTGAGGCCTTATTGTGTCAGTTGTGCTGAATGGAGGCCTTATGGTGTCAGTGGTGTTGTGTCAGTGGAGGCCTTATGGTGTCAGTGGTGCTGAATGAAGGCCTTATTGTGCCAGTGGTGCTGAATGGAGGCCTTATGGCATCAGTGGTGTTGAATTGAGGCCTTATTGTGTCAGTTGTGCTGAATGGAGGCCTTATGGTGTCAGTGGTGCTGAATGGAGGCCTTATGGTGTCAGTGGTGCTGTTTCAGTGGAAGCCTTATGGTATCAGTGGTGCTGTTTGTCTAACCATGATCTGGCAGATAGTTAAAATATTTCATACTTTCAATATTTTCAAAACATCCCGGGCCATGGAGTTAAGCTACGGAACAATAACCTAGTGAAATAAAGATGTAACGGCTGCCCTGAGATTCAAACAAGCTATTTATTGGTCCCTTAAGACATGCATCAGTCAAGCATCCAATAACACAACATGCTTTTTAAATAGCTGCTCAGCGTGACAGCGGATCTAAAGCTGTGGCCCCCAAACCTTTACTGCTGCGGAATCCCCACGCAGCCTAGGACACGCACATGGTATGATTAACCCAGCATATCGTAAATCCTTAGCGTTTTATAATGAGTTCCGGTTGAATAACTGCTGACTCCCTTGCAGACAAATGGCAGAATGCCACAGAGGGAATCAATCAATTAGTTAATCAAGTATCACCCTGATTCTACTAAGCACCCAGTCGTTAAACATGTTAACTTATACTAGATTGCATTCTACATCTGACAAACTAATTACTTTCTCTTGTCAGTAACTCCTAAAAGAATTATTAGATTGGTCAGAAAAATACATTTGGCTTTTATTTATACAGTACCAGTGCTGACAGACAGTGGGCCATTGTGAAAGCCCTCCTTTTTTCTTTTATCCTTCTTATTTACATTTCTTTTGTTTTTCCTTGTGGACTCTCCACATGCCCAAATGCTATTCTGTTATTCCATCACACACGCAGGCATCGCAGATGCCGGCCCCGTTACACATGCAGGCATCGCGGAGGTGTGTAAAACTTACCATGCCAATGGCTCTAGGAAAGGGCGGCCTCTGATTTTCCGGCACAAACATGGGAGGCACAAGGAGCGACCTCCTCTTTCTGTATGGCAGCTGGCCCAGACCAAGGATCTCCTGCCCAGACAAGAGCAAAGGGAGAAGGTCAGAGCCGCATGGTCTCACACACACACACGCACATGTAGGGTAAACATATCCTTATGGGGACCGCTCATTCATTTCAATGGGAAAAATGCTAA
>JAODJU010000018.1:24503315-24516107 GCA_026776725.1 Gnathonemus echidnorhynchus
GAACTTTGGGCGCCCATGACCCCGTCACCGGTTCACTGGTTGGCCTTCTTTGGACCACTTTTGGTAGGTACTGACCAGAGCATATGAGGAACACCCTACAAGACCCATCATTTTGGAGATGCTCTGACCCAGTCGTCTAGCCATCACAATTTGGCCCTTGCACACATCCTACACTTGTCCATTTTTTCCAGCTTCTAACTGTCCACTTGCCTGACACATGACGTCACCCTTGAGAGGTGACATTATAACGAGATAATCAAATGCTAGTCACTTCACCTGTCAGTGGCTTTAACGTTATGGCTGATCGGTGTATTTCGCAGGACGTAAACACACGTTTGGAACATGCTAAGATTGAGGTTCCCTCCATCCCCATCACCACCCCATCCAGGGTCCGGAATTTGTGCAGGTGCTCTGCATTTTCAAACCAATTCAGAGGTTAAGGTTCTTATTGCTGCTGGTAATTAACACTATTGTTCAGAGAAAGCTAAGCAGCCATTCTTTCTAGATTTTTTTTTTTTTTTTTTAAACGCTTCCTCTTCCATCACGTTCCTAGCACTCCGGTTCCCAGCCTGACTCCTGCCTTTAGAGTGAGCTCCATATCCTCGCACCCCCAGCTCTACCAAAACAAACTCCGCTTCCTCACGATGCTGCCGGACAATTAGCGTCAAGACTTCAGAAAATGAGCCCGGGGGCGGGTTTGGGGCAATTATCATGCCAAGATCTGGTAATTTAAGAAAAGAGTTTTAAAAAGTGCCCTCGCTTCGTCCTGTCTGACAGCCGGCCAGCAGTCTGGCTTGACTGCGCCATCCCCGTTCCTAACGCTGGTCGCGTTTCAAAGAAGAGCGCAGCAGACACAGGAAGCAGAGGGGGAAGCGTGACAAGCAGTTTATTATCCTCTAAACAATATTAAAAAGCACATTGCCGCTCACATCTAATCTGCAATGCAAAGAGGTTCCCGTCGTCCTCCCGCCAAGAGTCGCCGGGATGTTCAGGGAGCGCCGGGGCGCACGGTGTCGGGGGGGGGGGGGGCGGCCGCATCAGGACGACAGGGAAAAATGAGGCGGCAGACGAGTGCGTTCGCGATGCTCCACACTGACACTGAGACAGAGAAAAGTGCATGTTTACATCCCGGGCAACATGGGATCACGTTAACCTCACGATAACCTTCCCTGATAGTGGGGGGCAGGGAAAAGGAGCAGGCACCTGAGGGGGGGGGGACAGGAACAATGCCGCACGGCAACACGCACGCGCACACACACACACACACATACACACACACACACACACACACAAAACAATAACCCAGTAATCTGCAGAATGAAGGACACAGACACCTAAACTTGGGTGAGACTGTCATCAAATTTAAAAATCACAAAACCATCAATTATTATGATAGGCTGCTGCCTGAAATTACACAGTTTCTTCAAGGGTCCTGGTCTTTATTTTTTGTTTTTTAGTAGGGAAAAATATGGGCAATATGCTAGTTTAACACACGCACTCTCAGACGGAATAGAACAAAAGTTCCTTTTTGAAGTCCCCTTTATATACATAAATAGCTAATCGCACTAAATCACAGTAAATAATTTAACCCCAAAGCGTGTTATTGATCGTTTTTATGTGTGTTTACCCCGATCTGAAGGCAGAGCCAGAAGGTTGCACAGATGCTTCATTATTTAAGAGCAGACTTCTCAGGATGCTGGTGAGCACATTCCAGGCACCCCATGTGGCCGCAGACGTTAGCAGGGATGTATACAGGGATACGTATTGGCCCCCAGAGTGCCCCCTCCCCTGTCTTTCATCGAATCAAAACATATCATTGGCTAATAATAAGGCTGGCCCCTTCACGTGGATTATCGCCCCTCTTATTCCACTGACCTCTTATTTCCCCCCCAAAAAAATCCTAGAACCCCCCCGGCCCTTAGCCAGCACTGGCGTGAGTCTCACAGGCAGCCTCGNNNTACCCCCCCCCCCCCCCCCATTGATGGATTGTGTCTCTGAACAGGGCTGCCGTCCTTCACAAACTTAGTCACTGTATCTCCCCGGCGCCCTGTCCATAAATCACCCCCAACGGAGGCCGCCCCTCTGCTGCACGCCGCTCCCGCGTGACACCCCAGCTCCTTCACACTGGCTGTGAATGTGATTTTGACGCACAGCTGAAGGATAACCCCCCTCCCCAATCGCATTTTCCGACTGGGTAAACACGTGTCCAAATTCAAGGGCGGCCGACGGGACGGCCATAAGATTATCTTAAAAAGAAAACGCGGCCAACGGGACACAAAGGCAACGCGCCGTGCGAGACAGGCGAGGGGGGGCGTAACGCACCGCCTTCCACTGCAGCTTCCCATATTTTTTGAGATAATATTAACTCGTATGATTCCCCGGCAATAAAGCGTGAGGCTCTAAACAGATCACAGAGAGGTGAGGGAGGGAGAAAAAAGACCAGAAAAGTCTCCCAGGAGAGCACTGGAGAGACGCAGAGGAAATGGCAGAAAGATATTGAAGTGATGTTTCCAGCTCCATCCCCGCCCCCATCCTGATGAAAGACACCCAGGCAGTCGGTAACTAAATAACCGACTGGCCCGTTTCCTCTATGCTGAAAGGGCGTAAGGGAAGGAAAAAATAGGCGCGGTCACAGTGCGCAAACGGCCCCGAATGGACGCCTCCACCAAGGATGGCTTGTCTCGTTAAAAACGAAAGATGCATCCCCGTGCAGTGGTCAGGCGACCGTGACCTGAGAATCAAATTGCGGCCTTTGTGAAGAGCCGCACAGGGGCCAGGATGGAAAAACCCATCCGTGCCTCCGTGGGGGGGCAGGGGCCTTTCAGGTGCGAGACAAAGAGGGTGAGAAACATGCTGGCAGAAAGTGGTATTTTTTTCCTTTTCAGATCTGCTGCTCACGTCTTCTCGGAGCATGGTCTTCGCGGCAGGACGAGTTAGCGGCCTCGAGACGGCGGCCCAAGTCCAGCGCTCCTTTCATGATCCATTAGGAAGGGGGGGATCGAAACGTGCAGGGTGTTAATGGTAGTTCAGCGAGGGGCTGTAACGTGATTGAGGGGCTTATGGGGCAGCCTGTCTTGGGGGGGAGAGGAGGTGGTAAAAAGACGTGTTGAAGGGAGAGAAGAGAAATGGCAAAACAGGAATGCAGAGGAGAACCAGTTTCGCTCCTGTTCAAGTGAACAGTTACAGAGCTGTCAGAGTGATCTCAGCTGGCTGAGCCGGCCAGATATAGGCCCTAACCGTGTCTCCATGATGATGTCACACCCTTCATAATAGGCCCTAACCGTGTCTCCATGATGATGTCACACCCTCCATAATAGGCCCTAACCGTGTCTCCATGATGATGTCACACCCTCCATAATAGGCCCTAACCGTGCCTGCATGATGATATCACACACCGTATGGACCCTCCTGCCTGTACCACACTGACAGGCCTCTATACAATTGGGAGAAAAAAAATTTGAACCAGTGGACTTTCATCTGGATTTCAGCATCAGGCTCTTAAAATGTGATGTGATCTTCTGAAGTCATAACACTACTTATGGCATTTATTTAAGAAACGACAAGTACATTTTTACTGAAAACATTCTTTACTGAAAACATTCTTTAAATGATCAATGGTATAATAGAAAAATACATAGACTCCTTTTTTAATTGAGCAGTGGAACCTCCTTCATTGGCAGTGACCTCACCCAAAGGTTTTCTGTAGCTGCTGAGCAGACCTCTGTGGCAGTCAGGACATATTTTGGTACATTCCTCTATACAGGACTGTTCCAGTTCATGTATATTTTTGGGAAGTTTCGCTTCAATGGCCTGCTTCAAATGATGCCACTGCATTTCAATGAGATTGAGGTCAGGACGCTGACTTGGCCACAAAGAATATCTTCTGTTTGAGCATCTCTTCTATTGATTTACTCCTATGTTTTGGATCATTGACATGCTGCATGGCAATGACCCGACTTCTTGGGAGTTCAAGATCACAGACAGATGCCCTGACATTCTGCCGTGGAATTTCCTTGGAATTCATTGGTCCCTCGATGATTGCAAGCCCCACAGACCTCAAGGCAGTGAAGCACAACTGCACTGTACGGTGCTGCCTCTACCATGCTGCAAAGTTGGGATGAGTTTTCGGGGTCAATGAGCAGCATGTCCAGACTTTCAGAAACTTCAACCTCTGTTTCTTCTGTCCACAGAACATGTCCCAGTAATGTAGCGGAACATCCAGGTGGTCTTCAGTTAACATGAGACAGGAAGCAATTTTTATAGGCAGCAGTGGATTCATCCATGGATACCTCACATGAACACTACTCACAGATCCTTAGCTGCCACCCTAGGGCTCTTTGTCCCTGTTTTGTACATTCTATGGTGGTCCTTCCTCTTATCTTGGTTGGACCCCCCCCCCCTCCATGTGGAGTAACAATAGCCCTGAAATTCCTACATCTGTAACAAATCAGTTTGACTATGGACTGACGGAGCATCAAGTCTTTAGAAATTATTTTGTAACCCTTTCCAGGGTCATTAGCTTCAATTTCAAATAAAGTCCTCTGAAATCTCTTTCAATTGGCCCTTCACTCGAATGGAATCCCGAAGAGCAAGTAGCCAAAAGGAAAATCAGATCACCTGACTCCAATTATTGACCTTTCAAGAGGTCATCCTCCTAGAGCGTCTCATACTTTTCCCATCAGTGACCTTTGTTGTGTGAACCATTTGCTCAATACATTTAGGGTGCCATAAAATGCTGTGCATGATACTTATTAAACAAGACTGTCTTTATTATTATAATGTAAATCACATTTTAGAAGCCATTCATACATAAATATACATAATTCTAATCGTTTCGCAAAATTTTCCTCACGGCTTTCGGTGTCCAGAAAGTGTTGCATCCTTATTTAATAAGATAAAGAAGAAAGGAAATGATGAACCAAAATTCCATATTCCGGTGTATTCGTTTTAAATTGAAATTCGCTCTTTCATTAATTCCCATATTGATTCATGGCAGAGGGCACAAATTATTTATCAAATTCACAATTTCCTTGTAATGACTTGCATTCATCAGGAGTTTTTTGTGCAGACTAATTCCTTTAACTACAGTTCCCTGAGGACCAAAAAAGTATTACTACAACGAGCCACAAAGCACTTTTTACAACTCAGTGGTGCATTGGACTGAATATCATCTCAGCAAGACAGAGTGGCATGTCTACAGAGCGACAGCGAAGCTGATGACTGAATTAATGCAGCTGTGGTGGTGATCAAGCCATTATTTAATCCAGCTGTAAATTATGTTTGTGAGAAATGAACTTGGGATGACACTAATATATTGAGGTCTATTCCATTTTTCATTTTTATTTAGCTAACTCTTATTCCAGAATCATTGTCTCAACAAACATCAATTCAAACATGCCAATTCCAATTCTCTGAATTCTGACATGAAGACGTGATTCAATTGCAGCTCCTGGGCTGAAAATGATGACTGACCTCTGCTGGAGATGAATCCTTTCATTTTTGAGTTGACCCCAGCCCATCCTGGCTGGTACAGGTCATGTGATAAAGGCATCAAACTCAAACAGACCCTGTGACACTCGCCAGATGTCCATAAGTATACTGTTTACATCTATTAATGACCCTTTGACACCCTGACAACTGAGACAACCTTCATTAAAGCTCCCTGTAAACAATTTAATTAAAATGAAACCTGAGAAAACTAGAAGGGACTGCAAAAATAATGCAAAATCAAGATGAGCAATACTATACTATAGTTAATTGAATAGCAGTTTTAGTTAATATTAATACTTTACTGAATGGCCACATGAGTGGATAGCACCATACCTCAGACTCCCAGGGTGGGTCCATAATATTCTGTCCTTGATGTGTGTCTGTGTGTGTGCGTGTGTATGTGAATTAGATTTATATTACATTAAGGGAACCAAATGTCCCCCACAATGTGATAAAAACCCGTTATTTTTACGTAAACCACTTTTCAGGTCCCCACAAAGATCTGTGAATGCAATCAAAAAACTAAAAATGGCAAAAGACTTGTATTTTGCTTGGTTACTTATGGTTATGGTTAGGGCTGGGTAGGGGTTAGGGTTGTCATAGTTAGCGTTAGCATTTTTCCCATAAAAATGAATGAGCGGTCCCCAAAAAGATATGATTACACGACTGTGTGTGTGTGTGTGGGTGTGGGTGTGAGTTTGGGGGGGGGGGGGGGAATGAAAGTTTCTTTCCTGATTTGGAAGGTTTCCACCCGCAGTCCAAAGACAAGCAGTTAAGATGACCCTTAGGGTATGATTTTAGAGTGTCCTGTGGTCAGTGGCATTGGGGGATGTCTGAGGGAGTTTATTGGGGGGAGTAAATTTGCCTCAAGGGGGTGGGGGGAGGCAATGGTCAATTGTCACTGTTTAGAGTAGACTTTCACAACTAAACCTAACCAAAAAAGCATCATCCGCCTATTTCCAACAGCCCTGCCTGTGCTGGATTGGCAGCTGAGTTTGTGATCGATGCTTCCTGTGCCTGCTTAGGTGTCAAGAGACCGATGTATTACTGTAGATGGCAGGGACCCAGTCAGATCTCAATAACCTAAGACTGACCCTTTCTTCAAAGGCCACAAAGATAAGCAAACCTGCATGCATGATTTGCTATACCAGAGTCACAGAAGCACCACAGTCCCATGCGTCATTCAATTAATTCACGAAGAATATCATCAATGACGTGCTGTCAAAGACAACACTAAAATCAGGTACAAATATAAAAAAAGCAATTTAACAGATGTACAATAAACCTATTAAGCTACTGATCCAAATTTTTTAAAAAGCAGAAGATTGCTTTTATATTGGAACAAGGAAGGAGATTCTCGTCGTCTCATGTTTGGCTCGCAGTCAAACAGAAGGCTGAGCGACTGATTGATTGTGAAATAATGAGAGCTCTCAGCAGACCAGCCACATTGTCACCGGCTGCTGTCTAATCTCTTTGCCTTTCTGCACCCCATTCATGTTCCTATCGCACGTCAGGCAATTAACCAAGGAATATACTCGCTCAGAGAGAAGGGATATCAAAAATGTACATCAAAGCTGGGGGGGGGGGGGGGTACGGGGCCTGCAGGAGAGACCGAGGGGGGTTAACAATCCCCTCAACAAATCTGTCAAATTAAAAAAAAATAATTAAAATAAAGCATCACTGTGCTTCTACATCTATTCATTCAGAATTTCACATGAGAATATCTCTGAATGAATGGAGGGTGGCGCAGTGATGCAGTGGGACCAGCATCCAAGTCTCTGAACTGGCTCTACATTGCGGAGTTTACATGTTCTCCCCGTGGGGTTTCCGCCAGGTTCTCTGGTTTCACCCCATAGTCCAAGAACATGTTAAGGTGAACTGGAGTTGCCAAATTGTCCAGAGGTGAGAACGGGGGGGTCTGTGTGCCCTACAAAAGGCTGGCATTCTAGGTTATTCCCTGCCTCGTACCTGTAACTTTCTGGGATTAGCTACTGACCCCCATGACACAGAAGAAGGACGGACAGGTATCTTAGAATGTGCTTTCTGGAGATACCATAAGGTAAAGACTCTGGTAAAAGTCCAAATGAAAAGTAAACTCCTAGCAAAAACCAATGGCAATTACACTGATAAACTAATTTAGGTGTGCAGGTCCTCTTTTTCACAGAAAGAATTAAACAGGGAATCTACACAAGGCGTAACTACAAATACACCAAACGAGATATTCTTTCAAGAATGCATAAAAAACACAGATGACACCAAATAGACTGAAGATTAATGCTAAATACTTTGCACCAATTATACATTTGAGGGCTCTTTATTTAAGCATCTCATGTGCTGAACGTAGCAAATTTAAAGAGATAACATAAACAGGGTGAGGAATTGTCCACGCGTGTGAAGACAGATGTGCTGCGAGTTGCAGAGCCGTATAGCAACAACTCAGTGGTAAGATAATGTTTGGTAAGTCAGGTGACAGAGCCTGCATGCTACATATTTCGTTTCTTTTTCTTACCATATGTTGGATTCATTCTTCTCAACCGAAGCATGAGTAGACAAACGGCTAATATCCATTTGTCTTCTATGATAGCGAAGTCCCCCTACGGATCTCCCATGCACCCTAAACAGGAACGTCCTTCGAAAAAAGCCTTCTCTTTCTCTATGTCCCATGCCTTGTCATTCTAATCTCAAGCCACGCAAGGCTTCCCATGTAACGATAATCCTGTAAGCCTGAGGCAGGATACGTTGCTACTCAAATTATTATAATTACTTGAATTTTCGAAGCTGTTTTTATCCAGAGTAATGACTGTAAAGCACATTTAGACTTATACCAACATGCACAGCTGGAGAGTCATGAAAGGCCTCAAGGAGGCAGTAACAGGACCCCCTCCTGGGTCCGGAAGCAGGTTACGCCTGCATTACTTGTTTATGCAGCGTTACCCACTACCCCGTTTGTGGCCCCTGAGGGACCGAGAGCTGTCATGGAACGCCACTATGGGTCAGATTCATATTCTTCATTTCCCTGAGGGTACAGAAAAGCCCCGGCGGACAGCCACCCCAACCGAAGCACGGCGGGGCGAGTTTTAAGCCCTCGCCTGGAAACTCTGCAGCCGCTTGCCCCTATCAGACGGGGCAGCCGCGGTTTACAAACGCCGCTCGATTATGGCTGTCAGCTCCGTTGATAAATGGGAAGGCTTTCCGAGGTTTTTTCTTTGTTCTTTTTTTTTTTTTTTTTTTGCCCGATTCTTGAGATTTACACACAGCTCACATTATAGAAATGACACCCAGCGGGGGCCAGTACGGCTTGCTAAGGAGCTATGGGTGACCTGCCCAGATGGCAGTGCTGGTGCACAGGTGAGAGCGAACAGCCATGCAAACACACGCACATGTACAGTAAAGGACTCAGCACACGCACACACTCACCCTGAGGGTCTGTGGAGATCTGGGTGGAGCCCCTACGATGTCCACTTGGGCCATATCATCGGAGTGAGCGTTCAGCCCGTGGATGAACAAGACGCCTCCGCTGTCAATGACATCCCGTCGCGGTACCAGCCTCCGCTCCTCGTCCACCTCGAAGTCGGGGTGCGAGACCTCGAAACGCACCTCCTCGTTCCCCGCACAGTCATTGAAGTCCACTGCGGGTAGAGCACACATAGCAGGCGTGTCAAGCACACACGCGGTCACCAGGGGGTGCTCTCGTCTCCAAGCCCTGTATGGGAACTCACGCTGAGGTCCGCAGGAAGGGGGGGGGGTCAAAAGATTAAATGAAGTATCCCAAAAGGTTCTGAGGTTCTGCCAAGTACACCAAATACATGCAGATGAACTGGGGCCTCTAAACACTAAACAAGCCATTGCGTGTGTTTGTGTGTGTGTCTGAATGAGCGGTCCCCAAAAAGATATGATTATATGACTGTGTGTGTGTGTGTCATATATAGATTACCAAAAAAAAAACCTGTTATTTTGATGTGGTGGGGACCATTTTTTGGGGGAAACTCAATTTTATTTAAAAAAAAAAAATTGTGAATGCAATTTAAAAAGCCAAATGTCCTGTATTTTGTTTGAGATATACAATCTTTCTTCTGGCCCATAGCCAGCAACGAATTTCGAGGCGGGTCTAGATGGTTCAAACCCCTAATTTTACCTCATGGCTACGTGCCTGGATGGATGGACAGATGGACACCAAGGTGGGTTCCGGGCCTCTTAACATACTGCACCCAAAGTTACTGTAATTACTACACAAGCCAGTTCACACAGCGGGTCCCAGGTGAAGCTGCCACTTGTCTAACAATAATGGCATTTCTCTGACTCACTTCGCTTCATTCCGTTTACTTATTCATCCATCAAATTACTTTATATTCAATTATTAATCAATGCATAGATAAGAGAGAAGACTGACAGAAAAAGGCATTAGAGGCATTGAAGTTCTGAGGCCATAGAGTTTTGCACTCCGCATGCTTCTTTTCACTGCGCACATGAAGGACGTGTTCATATTAAATGCGCAACAACCAACCATACATGCCACACTGCAGTTACAAACTTTACATTTATATTTTGTTTCTTTGACAAAACTGAAATTAATATTACAAGCAGCTCTCGAATTACGTAAAACCAACGTAAGTGAATCTAGACTTACACAAAAATATACGATACAATTTACAGAAGCACTAACGCAAAAAGGCGCCGTGCGCCTGTCCATAACTTTACACTTTATTTTTTCATTCGTTTATTATGTTCTTTAGTGCGTATTACTGGTATATATTTGGCTTATGTGTTTTTTGCTATAGGTTGTCTTCAATTGTATGGGAAGGTAAATCCAGCTTACCGGTACATAAAATTTGGTTTGTGGAACGGATTACTTACACCAGCTGAGAATTGCCTTTATTTACGTTTTTAACGTGTAGAAATTTTACAGCAGCAGCTGAGGTTCAAACACGCGGTTTAGGTGAACTGGGTCACTGACTTGGCCCTACTGTAGTATCAGGCCCCTGACTTGGGCCCCGTACTTCCGAGGATAGACTCCAGGCCAAGCATGACTCTGTACATGGTAAGAAGGTATGGATGGATGGAATTCTTACTCTTTATTGTACTACCTGCCCAGCAGAACCCTCATTCTCAAAGATGGAAAATAATAATAATAATAATAATAATAATATAAAATATATATATATAAAGATATTGCTCATACATTATTATGAAGAATTAACACTTAAAAATGTGTCGGGTACATGGATGGGTGATTTCAGCCCAGCGTGGCCAAAAGGTGACAAGATTTTTCAATAAATATGTAGGACATATTGATAAAATTTTACATCACAGTGATAAATATGTATGGAGACAAATCACACCAGAGAAAATTCATGAAGAAAAATGGAATTTGCCCAGTATTAGATGACTACACTGTAGTCCCTGGCAGCGTAGCTCGCTAAGGGTCTCAGGTAACACACTGCACCTGGTGTGCACTGGTTACGCTTCCAGTGAATCCATTAAAAGGTGCGGCTTGACAACAACGCTGGCGGCAGGTGACGGATCAGGCAGCGATGTCACTCAGACGTGCACATAGCTCGACTTCGCCGTCGCTGCTCCCGTGACACCGTCGAACGTGACACTGACAGAGTCGTTACCTGACAGACTCGGCAGAGCTGCGACCGCGCTAACCAGCCCCCCCCACCCCTTCCCTCCACATGAGGCAGGCCAGGAAAATTAACTGTAGCATTTATTTTTCCCCCCAGAGTGTGTGCAGAGCTCCATGCGACGCCACTCTTTATGCAAGGATTTCACCACAGGAAGCATCATCCACAAGCTGACACTCTATATGTCCGCCATTGCGGCTGTCTACTTGTTTTTCTCCACAATACAGAAATGAAAGCCAGGCGTCCCGCCCCCCCCACCTTCACAGAATGACAACTTTTAACCGGAACAATTTCTTTTCCATTCATTCTGGAAGACACCTCTCCCTGGAGGGAAGAAACTCTGAAACTCTCCATCATGTGACAGAGATGACAGCTGGGGGGGGGTTGGTTGAGATTCCTGCCCTCTACTGGAATCAGTGTACGAGGGTTAGTGGAAAACCAAAATGTGTCCCACATCATTACGGCCCTATTGCTGGAGTCAGGCCCTTGGGGCTATCAAATAGGCTGTCGGGGGGGTGGGTTGCCCTTCCATTCACCGGGAACACAGTGATGCTTGCCTTACCTCCCTACACCCCCAAACTGCTCCACTTCCTGATCCCAGGGCCTTCTCCGGAAATACAAAGACAGAAACGGGGCACGGTGTGAAGTTCCCGCTTCGCTACAGAGACACACAAAACTCAATAATCGCCATTATTCGGACTTAATTAAATCAACAGTAGTAAGAAAAATCGCCCGGTCTTCACCACGTTTAATCGAATCGAGAGCAATAAAGTGACTAATTGGGACAGCAGTACAGTGGGATTCACGGCTCTACTTCCAGCCGTTCCGACGTTAATTGCTTAATTAAACCGTTATGGTGTGACTTTGTTAGCCAGGAAGGCATGTGACCCCAGAAAGCACTGGGAATTCCCCCAAACTCTGGTGTGTAAGGCCTGCTGTATGGTGGCAGGTTTCTGCATTAATATAGGAAATACCCAGTCATATGTGCATATGGATCTGACTCAGCATGACAAAATACAGTTAATAACACAGGAAATGATTGGGGGGCAGCTCAGCGAGTTAGGACACTGTGCCTGTGATCAGAAGGTTGCTGGTTCAAATCCCATGGTGAGCAGAATGATTTCACCACTGGGCCAACAACAAACATAATATGGAACAGAAATTTGTTTTGTTCCATATTATCCTACCCCCGGTAAAATAAACAACAGACACACAGGCCAAACCACACCTACAGATACCACACTGTCCAAAATATCAAACTGTACACATTCCTCTATCCCTGCTCTAAATCACGACAAAATCCAGGCACTGCAGAAGACAACTTACAGTATTACCAATACCTACAATTTATTCTTTTTTATTTTTTAGCAAACAAATTTTTCAAAGCATATTCAAAGGCTCCCCACAGCGGCCCAAATTTTAAATCAATGCGGTTTTCCTGAGAGCATTTCCCCATATAGAAATCCTCAGCCTTGGCCTCTTTCACAGATACAAACTCGTGAGAATAAAGGGTTTAAAAAATAATAAATAAAAGCAGAAACAAGCCAATGAAGAATCAAATCATAACATAACACTTCAGGCAATTTGTAAACAAAAATAGGCCATTTCTTTTGACGACCCACCCAAATGTGGGCTGGGTGCTGTGTGTGTGTGTGTGTGTGTGGGGGGGGGGGGGGGG
>JAODJU010000018.1:24520497-24531498 GCA_026776725.1 Gnathonemus echidnorhynchus
AAAGGACCCACTCCATTCGAATGCCCAGTGAAAATGTGTCCGCCCACTCGAGGCTGAATGTGAAGTCACCCCATGAACAGCCCTATTTCCCCCCCATTACAGCCTACTTATGCTCCCATTAACGGCCGCGCTGATGTCAGGACCCCGCCGTCAGGGAGGGTGGTGTTGGCAGTGTAGTGGCACTCCACGCTCTGACGTCTGTCCTTCCAGGTGACAATGGGAGATTCTTCTCCTAAGAAGTTGCTTTGAGTTTAAGTAGCACCGCACAACATGGATTAGGGCAGCTAAATCCCCTCTGAGAGGATTCTGATGGTTCTGCAGATTTCCTCTCTATTACACACTCCTCAAGTGCCTTAAGCTCATCGCACATGCATGCCTGCTACTCTGCACTGGAGGGGGGAGGGGAGATGGCTTCCTAATGTGTGAGGCCATTCAATTTACCCGTAAAGGGCAGAATACTGGGAAGGGCAGACCTGCTCTGGGAAACTGCCTTTGCGCATCACACCACGAGGGATGATTTCTTACACTTAAAGTGGACTTTAACAAGAGAGAAGACTATAAACTGCAAGCGTGTGGTAGATCAGGTAAGTCATGGTGGTCTCTATACTATTAAGCACAGTAACCTATACTATTAAGGTATGAGTAGGGTTGCCACTTACAATCTGAAGAAATATGGTCGCCGCCCTGTGCCACAGGTCCATTACGATACAATTTGCTGAGCGAGGGGGTCCTGATGGTAAAATTTGCTGAGCATTGGTTCAAAACAGAATGCAGCATTTCATTGTCCAGTACGGGATGATCCCATAGAATTTGGGATGAGTGGCAACTTTAGGTAAGACTACAATCAAAGGCACCTCCGTCTAGTGGCAGGAATGCTTTGATTACTTTCACTTGTGACTCCTATATTTGGCTCCTTAACCATTGCTTGCTTATCCTTACGCTGCTTTGACCGTCTGTTTCGTGTTCCCTGTAGGCCTGAGCATCAACGATGTGGCTCCCCATCACTCACCGACGAGGGGGCATTCCGAGGGCCGCTTCCGAAAGCGATTCCGAGCCTGCGCGGACGTGACAGGTTAACAAACTCTCAGGGCCAGACTGCGCTTTTGAGGGCTGCCTTTGCTGTTGATCACACGGTGCCCAGCCGGCCCGCCTCGCGTTACATTCGCTGAAAAGGAACACCTGTCATTTTCACAAAGTACAGTGATTGTGGGGGGCTCTACCTTCCCCGCCCTCAACATTAGCTCCCTGCCTGTCTGCCGCAGTGGCCGGCCCTCTTCTCAGCCAGCGCCGCAAGCCTCCGGACCATTAGACCCGGGCTTTACTCCTGGGATGGGCGGGGGGGGACTTCTTGCCTTCTCATCTCCCCTGATTGGTTTGCTGACCATCAAGAGTTTCACATCCCAATCAAGCGGAGACACCTGTTGCTAAGCAGTCCCACACAGAGAGTGAAAGCTTAAAAATGCAAAGTGCCCCGTGCGATTAAAAAGGAATGAGAAGCAGGCAAAGATAAAGTTAATTTTTCATCCACAGTATTCGTGTGAGCAATTTTCTCAGTCGCGCGGCGGTAAGGATGGAAATGACAGATCGAAAAGACAGACGAGTCCACTTGGAAAGAAATGCCTCAGCAGCTACACATGGCTATGATGACATCATTAACATTTAGGGTTAAGGGTCAGGGCATCGCATCTGCAGGCCCTCTGCCTACATGATGGAATCATCCAATTCAGCCAGACACCACTTCGCAAGCTCTGCCTTCACTACAGCAGATGCGCGACCTCAGCACAGCAATTTTACCAAAATGCGACCGCATCAGGCATGCCTCGCATGGACACCCGCTAGCCCATGCATGACCAGCAGCACGCCATTAGCGCCTGCCTCAGAGATCATCAGGAGTTCAACTGGCTGAAACGGAATACGCAGAGCCGGTGTCATAGGGCCGCTGACCAACATGAAAGCTGATTGGCTCCCAGAGTGCCCCCTCCCCTGTCACACACTAAATCGAAACATATCATTGGCTAATGATAAGGTTGATCCATCTTTATGAATTATGGTCCTATTGCCCCCCCCCCCCAAAAATCCTTGAATTGCTGCTGACTGGCCATTAGGAGATGAGACAAAGGCCCACAGTTTGCAAGGAATGCATGTACGCAGCTCGACGCAGCTCGACGCAGCTCGACACAGCCCATAGCATGGCGGCTAAGGGTTAGCGGCACCGAGGCTGCTGGCTCGACACTCAGCCAGCGGAGACCCCACTGTAGTACCCTCGAGAGGGCTACTTCAGTGAAATTGCTCCAGTAAAATACATTACTGCATAAATGGGTATGAATCCCCAAGTCGCTTCAGATGGAAAAACTGTCAGATAAGCAATGAAATAACAATCCTGCATGTGAATTATAAATCCTTGCTTTCACCGTTATTATTAATAACCTGTTGACAGTCTGACAGACCGTTAAACCATACAGGAAGAAAGGGAAAAAGGAGTTTATCGATGTAGAAGACAGTTTTACACTAAAGCCACTTCGAAAAACTGAGTAGGAATGAAAAGCTTCATTGGCATTCAGGGAATGGATGTTCAGAGAGCATTAGCCGCCGTTGTCATTGTGCCAGGTCTTTGGACAGGCGCTGGAGCCCAGCACGTTCATGTTTAATGCATGGGCGACTTCCTCTACCATGCCGCTACACCGCCTCTCCCCCCGGCAGAACCCCGGAGAAGCAACCAAACTGCGGAGAGTAGTAATATCTAAACACAGAGCCTAAAGGTCATTCCACCTCAATGACAACTGAAGTTTTAAAGTAGATCTTCTCATGTTTTAACAGACGGATATGTTCATACCCTGCTTATTTGCTTTTAACAAACCCGTAACATCCAAAAGAACCCTTAACAGTGTTGCACTTTTATTAAAAAAACAAAAAAACAAATAGAATCTCAACATCCAACCAGGAGTGCAGTCAAACCTGCCCAAATATTCCCTGTGGTCACCCTCACATCTTTGTTTGGCAGAAACAGAAGCAGAAATAGAGGCATCATTCAACATTTATGAACTACCGTCTTAATAAGGCATGTTTGCTATTAGTCCTGCTGCTCCAGAACTTTTGTGAAGGGCTTCTGAAAATCCAGCCACACAGGGAGTAGGAGATAATACTTTTAATACTCTGGAAAAAGCTTTGGTGCATGTTTGTTAAAAAAGAAAAAAAAAAACAATATTGATGAAGACGTGTTTTGACAGCAGGGGGTGGATAGATATGAATGCCTTGGTGAAACAGAGACCAGCACTTTACCAAGTGAGAGACTGTCCACCAAATGAGTAATGCAGAAGAATCATTTGCAGAACAGGACCTACTGGCCAGCACTCACCGGAGTGAGTGTCCAGTCAGACACTATTGTGCATGCCATTTGCATTCATGGCAAATCTGCCACTGAGAGTTTATTTTTTATTAGCCACTTACCATGCCCGGTGTATTTTGGTTACATTTTCTGATCCCTGTTATAGCCAAACCAAACGGTGTCACATTTGCAAAATGTTTCAGGTATTTATAGTGCCTGAGTGTTTCAATCAGTGCTGCCTCTCATCCCTGACCTGGAATATTCCAGAGCTAGTTTTGAATAATTGGTGGACTTTACTGCTTTTTGCATGTCATTCATGCTTTGGTTTGGCAGGTGCTTGTAAATCAGAGTTCAATCCGGTCCTTGGGAACCCACCATTTGTCCATGTTTTTGCTCCCTGTGAACTCCTTGCCAGACAGTCCACATTTTTGCTCTCTCCCAATGTGTGCTGTCTGTGCCAATAGCTGGCAGCCAAAACAGCCCACTACAATGGAGGAGGTGAATGAATGTCTATTGCGTGCAATCTGTGTAGAGCACAAATGAAGACTGAAAGCAACACTGGGAGATCATCTCCAAGCAGAAGATACAGCCTCCGTGTGGCATCTTCTTATATACAATTACCCCATGGATAAGACCATTGAATCAACGTCAGAATGGTTTTGACACAAGAGTAACAGATACAGGACCAATCAGGAATGAAAGCGACATCAAGAGCACCAATACAACCAACCAGGCAAGAGGGTCAGTCCACTGAACTGAACACCGAGAACCAGTCAAGAGAGTGACATGACACATACGATTTATAAGTGTCTTAACATTCTTGGATTTGAGTGTGTGTGAGCAATAGAGTATATGGTCCTCTTCAAAATTAGCATTCAACCTGCTGATTAGAAATGCTGGTCAGGGAAGGAAACATGGAAATGGTATGAGGTGGAAAATGAAGTGCTTTCATTTCAGCATGAGACAGGTGTGAAGCCATACGAGCAAAATAATCACCTGTTCTGTTTTCGTTCCGGGCTGACCTTCTGGAAGCACACTCATACAGGCTGAGGTTATCACGGGGGTTATGAAGAATTTTTATTGCCCCTCATTGCAAATCAAGTCCATCACTTCATTCTGAAATTCCCTCCAGGTGACAAGAGCTTCTATTTGGAAAAAGGATAATACTATTCTCTGGAACGCCATAAATTCAGGATTTGAGGATGTGACTCATTGAGCTGTACCTTCATTATTGTTGAGGCAATTCTGATGTTGACCATTTCACTCCTGATGCACGCTTGGCAAATGAAACTGCCGATGCTGGAACCTCGGACAGCAGGCTACTGGTGCCATCTCACTCCAGGGGCACGGTGTCACTTCACGGTGACTTAGGTGTGCCCGCAAGCTCCTTACAGCCGAGCAGGAAGAAAGCACGGCTAAAACACCGTCATTTTTCGCCCCAACCGTTTCACATTAGGCTGCAGAGAAGAGCCCCAGGGAACATAAACAGGCTCATGTTGCGCCAGGAAGGATATAGGGCCAGCTCCCTCCAATCACTCCACAGTGAAACATCTACAGTCGGCCAGGCTGCAGGGACGTGGCCGGAATGGCAGTGAATGTGGCTCTTCTCCAAGTTTGTTACTTTACTCCAAGCTGTCCTCAACCACAGCAGAAGACTGCATCGCCACAGAACACTTAGTGAAGCCTGCACCAAAGGCCCTGTTTGTAGTCTAAAGCCAACATTTTACTTTTAGTGTTTGAAAATTTTGACTTTACTGGGCCAGTTGTCAGAGTGATATGGCCTTCGTTTATGTTTGAAATAGTTTCTCCTTTTTCTAGAAGACAAATCAGAATCACAGGTGCGTCCGTGAGTGCGGCGGCCCCTTGGACCATAAGCGTCAGTCTCCGTGGTTACAGAGCCGAACTTCCACCTGATGAGCATCAACCAGCCTGTTATATTGTTCAACCGTCTGGCTGCACTTTGAGAAAGAGCAAAGATCGGCCAGTCCAAAACTGCAGGGATGTTCACAAGTCAAGAACGAAAAACAAACATCTTCTAGATGCTAGACCCATATTCCACTTCCTCCTTGAGCATGAGAAGATGGGAAATGCGCACACCACCATAATATAAGACGGGGGGAAAATCTAGATCTGGATAGACACAGAATTGGAGCTTGAATCCACAAACTCCTTCAAAAGTGAGTTTTCCTTTTATGCCTTATAAAGTGTTTCATAGGAGTACAAGTGATTGACTGTATTGATACTTAAAAGTTGTCATTAATTCAGGAATTAAAAAATTAAGTGACAAGTTGAATGTTAGTCTTCGGCATCAATGCGGCAGAAAAAAGCCAAGAAAACCAGATAGCATGTGCAAAAACAAGGCCCTGTGAGGTCTGTTTGCCACTTTTTCACAGCAGGGGGCATTGCAGAGTGACTCGGTCCACCAGGCTACCAGGTTAAAAGGAAGCTTTGGACCTCCTCATTCCCAGCACCGGCAGTAATGACTGATGATGGACAATCTCCCCCGCATCCTCCCCCCGCCCCGGTTCCCCCGTCCTCCAAGCTTGATGAATGTGTGTTCGCAAGAGAGTATCCTCTTCTGGAAGTATCCGCGGTGAACTATAACTCGCCACTCTACAGAAGATCGAATTCAGGCGAGGCGAGCGGGGATGTGGGATATGAGATAAACTGCCAGGTATAAAATACTTCCGCTAACCTGTGACACCAAAATGGCCGCCTCATTTCACTACCGTCCTTTTTCTCTGCCGGGACCGTATCAATATGGGTGAGCAGAATAAAGGTACACAAGATGAAACCCTGGAAGAAAGTACGGAGGTGTGATGCATGGCAGCATTCAAACACAACTCTACTTAACTCATTTAAGGGGTTTATTTTTGAAATTTCAGTCCCAGCTCCACTTATTCTCATACAATATATACACCAACATATTTACAAGCAGAATTCAAGTATTTCTTGGATACCACTTTAAGGGCGAACCCCAAATGCATAGTGACATAAGTGCAATTGGCCAATTACGGATACAAAATCTCCAAATACAACAGATAATACAGAAACCAGACAGTCTCTTTCTTGAACGCAAACCAATTAAATGCAAAAATTATTGAGAGGAAAAAAGCCATTTTACCTTTGCTATAATGAATTACAAAACAACAGGCAAAGAACTTTGGATGTAATTACATGCTTGGCATTTAAAAATCAATGCATGCCCTAGTGAGAAGAAGAATATATTAAATAGTGTTCTTAATGGCGACAGTATCAGAGGAGACTTGAGTTTCAAACACACACACGCGCGCGCTCACACACACACACAGGTTTGTAATTATACCTTTGTGGGGACTCTACCCAGATATAAAGCAAAATAGGACACTTTTGGCATTTTTTGTTTTTTGATTGCACCTGAAAAATGGCCCCCACAACATGAAAATAACAGGTTTTGATCACATTTTATCACATCTCTCTCTATCTCTCTCAAACACACACACACACACAGAACATTCAACTCATACACATTCTGCACTCCCCCATAATACCATGGGAAAGAAAAAGCCGTCTCCAAAGACAGGATTCCTTGCTTTGCAAACACTTCAAGGGCCATTCAAGTCAGTTAGAGAGCTGTCATAAATCCACAGGGAATGGCCAGGCCAAAGCCTCACCCTGATGGTCACTCACGATAACACGACCAAAACAGCAGTCAGACATCAAGAAAATCCATTCCTGATGCTCCGGGATCAGCATTCGCCACACAGAGAGAGGGGCTCACCGTGAGAATGCATAAAGACTCTCGGCATTTTCAATTTATAGAAAATAAATCACTCCTCCTGTGTAAACCGCACTTTGATTAATGAGACACTTTACTTCCTGTATTTGGGATTCTTACGCTGTCAGAATTCATGCCATGGACTGAGTTTATACATTTGGAAAGAAGAAAATCAAAGTAGTAAAATACGGAGGTACTTTTTGATGCGTAAATTACTGTTTACATTTTATTGACTTTTTAATGCAACCCTTTGTCATAAAAAATTGTATCCAGGTGAGGAGACATGGACAAGAAACCCCTGGACAAAGATGACAGATCATGAGCAAGGGCGGAGCTCGAGGCCAAAAAGAACCAGAAAATAATGGTTCTAGGAGGTTCTTGTGCCTTTTCATCAGGAGCAGACTGCACCCACATGACCAGAAACAACTGACATACAGACCACAGACAATGTCATCAAGAAAATGATCTGTTTGTATTGATGTATAGATGTCAGGAGTCTGGAAATTCTTTGTGAATCATGCATCGAAACTGATGAACAGAATCTGAGAAAAATAACAGAGTATTAAAAATTAAATTATGGCTAAAATAAACATCTCATTAGCACATATCAGTTGCACACTCTACGTCAATATGATCCACAGATGAGCTGCACCGTTGCCTATACTGTGCTGATAGTCGATAATTGCAAAATGCAAGGTTGAGCATTTCGATATCCTAATGCTAGCTTGATCTTCCAATGAATATCATGAATATAAAACACTAAGTCACGCAAACATAGCTGGCACAGAACATGTCTTTACTAGATGTTGCAGATGAAATCCTCCACAAAGCTCATTTTCAGCTCAGCAGCAAGTGAGCGTCCTTGTCAAGCCCATGTGATTACAGGATCCTGATGCCAGAGTCAGTCTCTCTTTCTTAATAGCAGGTTTCTTGCCACCCCTCCCTCAGTACGAACATCTCATAGGGTTCTGATCTTTTTATAGCCAAAGGAACCATTTGCCAGCAGTTTTTCAAATACATCAATAGCCCCAGAAAAAAAGCAGTGAAATAGCATACATTTCCTTCCATGCAAAAATAACTATTGCATTAGACATTTTAATATATAAAAAATAAATGATACAGCTGTTGTCGCTGGAGTCAGACTGGACAGTGTGAGACAGTGAGATCCCTCTCCCAGCTGCCTGGCTATTCCTCTTGCATCTGGAAAATAAGTGGAAGCTGTCGAAACGAGTGCCTTGCTGTCAGTCCATAATAATATTTAAATATGAGTACACAGCATTATTTTAGCTACAAATGCATAATGATGTTATTTTATAGGCAGTGGGAGCTGTGCATTACAATTAGCAACTTTGCTTATATTAATTTCAAATTATGGGAAGATTTCACTAACTTACCAAGTTTAATAATCGAGTGGAGGTTACTTTTATGTTTGTTAATTTCAAGCAATCTAAAATACAATACGTTTCATATAATTTTGCTCAAATCAGAGCAAGGGTTCAAAGTGTATTGGAATGGGTAAGCAACATTATTTCATATCCAGTTGATTATCTGTATGTCACTGTTAAAAGTGAAATGCAAATTTCACGGTTAAAGTAATATATAACATGTCATGTCACGAGGAAAATCTTTACATGTAAAATGTTGTTACTGCATAACTGATTATTGATTAAAGTGCTGGTACAATTTATTCTGAATCACAAGAAATCATGCTCTTGCTGTGACTGTCTACTAGAAAAGCAGTTATTGAAAATGTGCAAATGGATTAAATCACTCCCTTTTTGAGAAACATTACAATGGCACAAAGTACAAATTTTAAGATTTGGAGAAAACACCTAAACTTGTAATTTTTCTAATTTCTTTCCAATCTCATGCTAATATTGGGTTCAGTTGGGTTCAGTGGGTTAGAATGTACTGTACCTGTGATCGGAAGGTTGCTGAATTAAATTCCAGAGCTGGCAGAGTGATTTCAAGGCCTTTAACTCCCAATTGCTCCAGTTATTGACAGACCTTACTTTCTGTCTGATAAATAAATAACATGTAAAATGCAGGTATGAGGGCATGACAGGGGCCATAATTCATAAAGAGGGGCCAACGTTTTCATCAGCCAATTATGTGTTTTGAACTGGTGAGTGGCAGTGGAAGGGCATTCTGGGGGCCAATCGGTCTTCAGCTCCTGTTGCCCAGCCTCTGTACACACCCCTAGTAAAATTTAAATGCACCCAGCTGCATAGGAATGGGACCAGACTACTTGGTGAAACCCTGGACCCATCACCAGTCAACTTTCCACCCTAGCAAGAGTGTTTTAAGTGCTCCGATCCATCACTGCTTATAATTAAGGAAATTATTTTCCACATATTTTATCCTGCCGTAGCATTCAGGCTCATTGCTTGTTCCCAGAAATTACGCATATAACTGGATGGGGGCTCCCTGGGGACGAATGACTAAATGAGTGATGAAAGGGTGGTGATGTTCAGTGAAAGACTGATCTGTAAAAGGGACCTATTCCCCCCCACAATTTCAGGCAATTTCCACCCAGGCCAATGCAACAGCGGTGGCGTTGAGACAATCAGCACTGAAGTGGTGAGGTGCATAATGGACCAGGTGCTGTTCCCTGGGGTGGGGGGACCTCAGTAAGGAGGCTGCAATCTTTCGGGGTTAGAGCAGTGCCAGTCAATGATCATGTGACGCCCTAGGCAAGCTCCTTCACCCCCCCCCAAACCCACTTTGCCCCCCGCTTGCACGCACAGAGCTCTCATTCTGCAAGGTGCACCTCAACCTCTAGGTGAGAGAGTTGCCAAGGCCGTATCGCCATGGCAGCGGATTCTCCCACGGCAACCGGGCTGTTCAAAGCACTACAGAACGAGGGCAGAGGAATGCAGTAGAATTCTACACAGTGTTGTATTTTATTGGTGGGGGGGGGGAGGTGCAAAAAAAAGAGAAGAATTGTTAAAAGAATGCTTGGGATTGCGGGGCCCACTGGCATATTGATCAGCGTTCAAGAGAAGCGGAAACAGAACGTTAGGGGCACATTTGCAAGTTTACAGTATTGTCTGACGACTCTCTGGAATGAACTTCCAAGAGTTCTTGGACAACAAGAGCCCACGGGGAGACGACTTTGCTGGCGAGCACAGAGTAATGCAAAACACGAGCCGCAGCGCTGTGTTCAGCCCTCCCTGTGACGGAGAGCAGACTGCATCCCTCTCACTGCACTCTCACTGCACTCTCACTGCACTCTCATGGCAGGATACAGCAGAAAGTCTCACAGCTCATGATAACGGCGCATAAGGTCTGGGAAGCAATGCGAAGCCATGAGGCCCAGGGTATGAAAACAGCGCAGCCGGCAGCATTGAGCAAAGATACTCGAAGCCCTTGGGGGGGCAACCATTAATGACTCACCTAGGAGAGATTCTGCAACCAGCAGCAGCTCAATTCTTTGTTTTAACAGCTAGATATCGACTGCCGTGCTTAGGTCAAGCGCACACCCTCTGGGGCACGGTGCCACTTTCCCTTGTTAGCTTACGCTAACGCCTTGAATCCATGACCATGTCAGCACGCGTGTCACCTCCGGCACTTTGTCCCAGCCCCCCTCCCAATGCATTGTGGGTCGCGGCGTCGGGGGCTGTTCGCTCGCCACACTCGCTCCTGGCGCGGCATGCCCACGGATTCTTGGTTCTCACCCTCTGATTTAATTTGAGAATTGGGAAGCGCACTGCGCTGGCATCAGAGAACACGGACCAAAAGAGAACCGCGGGCTTATTAAATTTTAATAATTCTCTCCAGGCAGGCTCCCCCCACCCCCAGTAATTGCTTTGTGTACTTCCCCTGTGGGGACCCCATACTTGTTTGCTATCAGCAAAGCTGCGATGTCACAGGCAGAGAGCCCAATTTCCCCCCCCCCCCCCCCCCCCCCCCCCCCCCC
>JAODJU010000018.1:24538469-24551245 GCA_026776725.1 Gnathonemus echidnorhynchus
CTGTGATTCGAGCTGCGTGGAGGGGGGTAATGATTTCTCAGGCAGTGGCTGTCAGACCCCTCTATGTTAGAGTCTGCATCGAAACACAATCTGCTGCTATAATACAGTTCTATTTATAGCCCAATAAAGGCTAGCAGCGGATGCGTAGATGGATGGTACCCCCCAACTGCAGAGAGGCCCACCCTCCCGGCGGACCCTGACCCTATACCCCTGGCCCCTGCCAGACCCTGATTGCTGGCTCGCTCTACAGCTTGCTGGATCTCGGGCCCCCCGACCTGGATGAAAAATAAAGCCTGCAGAGACCTGTCAGCCACTGGCGTCTCGGCTGGGTGCTTGTGGGAAGAGGAAGTGGAGGATGCCGGGTTCAGGGGAGCATGAAGGAAAACAGCAGACGGGGCGTCACCTATCTAATCGGCAGGTCTGAGGGTCGTCTTTAAGGATGCAGCTATGTATAATATGCATAAATACATGTCACTGATAGCTTCAAATAGATAAAATAGATCTCATTTTAATGGCCTTGGCTCAAGCCAGATGAGGCAAGTCAGTTAAACTGATGGAATTAATTGATAGGTCCAATATGCTGTAATGACTAGTTCATATTCCACATCTGCGGGGGAAAAAGCCCTTTATGATTTAATTTTTTTGTCAGGTCTCCTTTTAAAATTGCAAAGCATTGAAGAGTAGCTTATAAAATGATATGTAATTGCTGTGAATGTATAATCAGATCCCAATTCATCACACTCCTTCATGTTACACTATCTGATTCAAAGGCTTGTTTTTCATCCATGCATTCTGACGTGACATAACCAACAGTTAAACCAGGTTTTCTCTGTACAGAGGTAACAGAACATTCCAGAACTGATCAGTCTGGCTCATTGCGCCAGGCAAGGGGCTTAGGTTAAAATATGAAACAGTGAACACCCTGAACCAGTATGCTGGTGGAAACAGGTACCGTTTGGGACTTGGGGCTGATGATTGGATGGGTAGCTCCAGGATGAGGTATATAAACACCTGGAGACAAGAAACAGAAACATGAACCAGGATACAGGGACCGGGACACAGGGACCACATATATGGATTTGCACACAGGGACCAGGACACAAAGACCAGCACACAGGGATCATCACACAGGAACCAGGACACAGGGATCAGCATACAAGAACCAGGGCACAAGGACCAGTACATAGGGATCAGCACACAGGAACCAGCACACAGGGACCCAGATATGGGGCTTTGATACAAAAAAGAGAAAGCAGAATACCATCAAATACCCAAAAGCAAGACTTCTTTAAACTCAGCCCACAGCTTCGGAATAGCCCAAAGTGGAAAAGGACAGGCTGGCACACCCAGACCTCAGACACGGGATGGAACTGAGGGCGGAGCCCCGTGTGAAACTCACTGCACACAGACCCTCGTTTGATCCAGATAGGACCGGAGCAGCAGTACATGTGTGACCCACTGGTGCATGTAGCCGATGAGCCCCCAGATCCAGAGGAATAACAAACGATGCCACTCACTTCCTGTCTATTCCGTAAATCACACTTTATGATTATTCTATGTTGGACAAAGAGCAACAGGAAAGGGGAATAAATTCCGGCTGCCGCAAGAGGTGAGACAGCGCAGCATGGCAGACGTGTTTGCATCCTGAAACAATGAGCTTTGGGACGGGGGGAAGCGGAGTCGCCGATTTCAGGGAACGTTTCACAGTCCCGCCTGGGCAAACAGGAACCCAGAGTTTGGTGCTCTGACAAAAAAAGAACAAAGGCATACAAAAACACAGCAAATCACCCCCCCCACCCCCCAGGGAGGATCGAGAGGAAAGCTCCGGCGGACTGGGGCTGGGTGCCATCCATTGCCCTCCGAACGAGAGTCTCATGGACAAAAGTGGATGAATTCCAAGGAATTCCCCCGAGCTGTAAGGGCTGACCGCACTGTATCTGTTAAGCCAATCCGCTTAAATCCAACAGGGAAAGTTACATGCCATGACCACGGAATTCCTATATGATCCGCCCCAAACTGGTGTGTGTGTGTGTGTGTGTGTTTGTTTGTGTGAGTGCACACGTATGTGTGTGTGAGTGTGCATGCGAGCGGGTTTACCTATCCTTATGGGGACACAATGTCCCTATAACGTGATAAATATCCATTTTTTTCCCTTATGGGGACCGGTTTCCTGGTCCCCATAAGGGAAAACTCTATTTTAAAAAAATCAGTGACTGCTATGAAAAAACTAAAAATGCAAAAACTCTTGTATTTTGTTAGGTTACTTATGGTTATGGTTAGGGCTGGGTAGGGGTTAAGGTTGTCATAGTTAGCTTTAGCATTTTTCCCATTGAAATGAATAAGCGGTCCCCATAAGGATATGTTTACCCAACACATGCGTGTGTGTGTGTGTGTGAGAGAGAGAGAGAGAGAGAGAGAGAGCACCGAGGGAGTGTACAGTGTACATGAGGGGGACCACAAGGATACTGGACCCACTTAAAGCTGATTGGCTCCCTAGTGCCACCACTTGTCACTCACTGATTTGACATATATCATTGGCTAATGCTATGGTTGGCCCCTCTGTATGATTTATGGTCTCCCTCACAGACCCCCCACCTTAAAAATCCCCAGAATGGCCCCTGTTGAGTGCATGTGCGTGCCCTGAGATGGACAGACACCATGCCCCATACCTGACTCCCAGCCCCCTCACAGCCCTGCCCTATATGGACACACCCAGAGGCGTGGATGTCGCCCAGCATTTTATCAGGGTTGACTCTGCCTGACGTGGAGCTCCCCCCAGAGTGACGGCTCGCCAGTGCAGAAGTGCGCTCCCCATCTCCTGTCCCCCCCCCCCCCCACGCACGGATCCTTGCCGCCAGCCTGCTGTGGTTTCAGGGGGAGCCCATGCTTGCTACAGGCACTAATGGTTGTGCCTGTAATTACCGCCATTTGTCAAGCTTGCGCCTGATTTATAGTCAATTAAAAGCACCCCAAAAAAAGCATGGGGCATCTGTAACAGTAGGGACTGATTAATGTAGCGCAATTACAAAGATGAGAATGGTGTGTTGCAGAGAAGTGCTCTAGTGCACAGAATGCAGAGAATTATGGTCCGGGATCGAGTGAAAGTCACACTTGTGACCCCCGCAGGCTACAGTCACTGCCACACCGACGCTGCCGTCAACAGACTACAGTTCCCAGACATGCCGTCACTCGACCGCCTGTCATAATTACGCCTCGACTTCCTGCATGCTCAGCCAAACCCATACACACATACGTACTGCCAATCCACACAGTCCAGCTCCCACAAAAACACCAAAGCCGCGCACTCCGCCCATCTCCACATGTGGCTGCTGGTTCTCTGCCTTAAATCGGAAACAAATGATGCTTTTTCCATCATTCTTCTTACTGACTGGGATTATGGGATTACGGAGCTGGGAATGGCGACATGGGACTGACAAGAAGGGATTTATACATGTGCAACAGACCTCCAGACATCATCTTTGGACAGTAATAGGATCATAGGTCAGATATACAACAAAGGTACAGCTAATATGTATACGGACACCCATCATCCATCTTCTTAACGCTTATCCTGGCCGGAGTCGCGCGGGGAGGGGTGATGTTGGCTTCCCCGGCAGCGTAGGACACAAGGCTGGGGGCTGGGACGCAGGTCAAGTACACACCCACACGCTCATAGTCATAGTCTATGGGCAACACAGCGACATCAATCAAGTCTACAGTGTCTCCCACGGGGCCATTTGTAAGTGCTCACATCCTTGGTGTGGGCAATTAAGTATGATAACCAGTACCTGAATGCAGAATCTACAGATATATCAGGGGGAGTTTTCCTCATGTACTGCTAGTTAGGTGTTTCTGGTGCCCCTTCAGGGTCCCCCAGCCCCTCCACTGCAGTGACGGTTTGGGGCCGACAGTGGAAATATGTGGTTTAATTGGTGGTAAACATTGCCACTGTACATACTGCATAACGGTTTACAATGTTGTAACGTTAAACGTAATGAGCTAAAAAAAAAGCCAAATCACTCCTACAACTCTTTGTACATTCAAGTAGCTCAATTAATTCTTTCTTTTTCAATTACAAAAAAGCAGGAAAAATGGACATCATTTGGTTAAGTTTTTTTAAATCTCTAAACAGTATATAGGGCAGCTTAGCACATTTTTCCCACCTCTCTAGGTAGATACCCACAAACTTTCAAGTCGGACAATGCTTTTCAAAGCATTTCCACAGGTTCTCAGCTGAATACAAGCGAGGACTTTAACTGGGACAGCCAAGGACATCCCCCTTATTGTTAAAGTCACTATACAGCACAGTGTAACTCTTCTGGCTCGTTGTCTGCGCTCTCCTCTCGTCACCACATCGCTCCCCAGCACATTTGACAGGAAATGTCAAGAAAAGGAAATGCCATGATAAATCTCCAGCGTCAGCTTTTAGCTGATGAATAATATATGAAAATTTTAAAAGAAATGTGAACGCATCATTTTCATACTTGCCAGAATTACGCAGAGCAAGAGTCTGAATGTTTTCAAATGCACCGGTGCTGGATGCTGAATACGTGGACTGTTTTTTTATTCTCTTAACCCAGCCTTTGTTAAACATCCCAGTAATGTGCGGAGCATGGTGAAATGATCTAGCTGTCGTCAACGGCCGAAAACCCAGGACATTAATGCCATCACAGGCTCCATTATCCTAATCCTCCCTATCTGAAGGATACAGATGGCATGATTTAGCTGTGAATTACAGCACCTTACGAGAAAACTGGCCAATAGAACAATAATGAAACCCATTTTACACCCAGGAAAAATATCAGCACTATTTGCGACCTCATGGCTCGTCTCAGTCGCTAAATAATGTCTGGCTCACTTCCCCCCCCCCCCCCCCCCCCCGTGCTTGGTGGGGGGGGACACACAGGAGTGTGTGTGCGTGCTGCTGTGTTAGTCACGCGTCTGACAGAGAGCGAGGACTTCACCAACCAGGCCTGCCTGAAACAATACCAAGATAAATAAGTTCCTTCACAGACTCTTAGGGGTTATCAGCACCAAATGGGCTTTGAATTGACAAGATGATGAGTGTGACTAGATAGAGTGTGTGTGCGCCAGAGGAAATATGTAAGGAATTCGATAGAGTTAAGCAGGAGGCACTGTGCCAACCCCAGAGAAGATGTAAGCCGCATCTGTTATGCATGTAATACAACCGGACTGTTATGTTTAAGCTGCTCCAGGTCGTAATGACTGGTGATAATACTGAAACAGCAGAGGTTCACCATCTGCGAAAGAGGGGCAGAGGGGATCAGGGAACACCGGGTCTGTGTACTGTGGTACCAGGCCCTACGTCTGCCCCCCCCACCCCCCATGCTGACTGCAAGGCGGGGATGTCATGTGGTGCGAGCGTGGCCATCACTGGGCTCCCTCATGGCCTTGTCATGATTTTCCCTGATGTACACAAAAATATGAAAGGGGAGGAGTTTGGAGTTGAGCTCAAACTGAGAAACTATATACAGTATATATATATATATTTTATATTCCTAAAGAAAAAGTCCCCACGTATGCCTGGCTACAAAGGATTACTGTAATTCAATCTGAATCAGGCCTGTATTGACTGCGGCCTCCAACTCCACCGGCTTTAAATGTGGTCAGTATCGACCGAGCACAGCTTACTTTCTTGAAACTGAATATTTTCGTTCTCCTCTTGCTGCTAAGCTTGGCAACTGCGTACGGTTTGTATTAATGCAGTCACATTTATTTTAATGCAGGATAATACCCCTGGAACGGAAGCGCACAATGAATTAAGAGAAAAGGCGTTTTGAAGGATTATGCGATCAATTTCATTGCTTTTTTTTCCTCTCCCCATCAGTTCCATTGTACATGTTTTCCTCATTACAGAAAGTGAGCAGTATGAATCGACAGGCCTATTCATTCAGATTAATACGTCCCATTGTGATCCGACAGTAAACAGCATCCTGCCCTCTTACTTAAAGCAAATATGGCCACAGAGTAAAAGGGAGATCGAAGATCATCCGAGGATCCTACCAACGAGGTATCTCATCCACGCCCACAGGACGGGGCAGGGAGCAGCCCCCAATTTCACCATTCTAGGGTTACGGGACAAATAAAAGTGATTAAAATCTCTAGCCACCCAACGCCGTTCTGAAGGAGAGGTGGCCTGGGGGACAACTGGCAGCCTTTCAGCTGTAAAAACTCGCTAAAGCCGTTTCGACCTCTCAGCTCGGGGTTGGCGGGTGTTAGACCTGTCCCACCTTCATACATCTCCCCAGCAAAGGTGAGGCAAACGGTCAACAAACGAATGGGGGGGGGGGGTTAGAGACAGACTGGAGGCTCACGGGACACTAACTGTGCGAGATGTTTCACAGCCAAAAGCTGAAAAATATGCTGGGAGATAAACAAATAAATATCCACAACCTGAATGGCAGCAAATGTTCCAACATTTAAGGCTTTCACAGAAAAAAAATAGAGGCTGTTAAAACAACAATGGGCTGACCAGCTTCATATTAATACCCTTGGTTTTACAATAAGATTTTGGACTAGCTGCTGTCCACACACCTTTGGCCAAATAGTGCATATTATTGTCATTTCCCCTTAAAAACAAGGTTTTTTGAGCCATTTGCTGTGTGTACTGTCCTGTGTTGAGCAGGAAATAATAACTGTATTCTAAAACAAATCAGTGGGCTGCTATAGTTCAGTGGATTAACCTCCTGACACACCTCCAGCACAGAGTGGTGCTTCTCCATTAAATGCAATTAAACCAACTACACAACAGCAAATAGACCTGCGTCTCCTACCTCATCTCCAGTTTTTATACTTGCTACCAAAAAAAGCACATTTACCTCCAATGTGCCATTTCGCTGAGGTGCACCTGCTTTTGAGGGACAATAGGTGGCTGCTGTGGATGTGGAGAGGGCATTTATCCACCTGTAGAGTGTTAAACAGGCCATGGTGTCCAAGCACTGCTACTCTGGGGACGAGTATTTTCCAGTAGAACGAAGCCCACACACTGGATCCAGTGACGATCATCTTTGAATCAGATGGGTTTCCTTAATGCACGTCAGTGATGAGCGGCACACTGGAAGTGCGTCGGCATCATGGTTGTGTGCATCACAGATCTCAGCTGTACACGCCTCCCGCTCTTGCACATTTTTACCTTTACTATTCTGTTCAGTTTCTTTATATAGAGCCTTTCACACTGCAGTTACCACAAGGCACTTGACAAGAGTGCGAGAGTGTGTGGTAATTAATTACTGCATTGTTTATACAGAATGGTGCATGAAAAAGAGAAGAGGCAGAGAAGGAATGGCAGGTGACAATAAAGGAGAAGAACCAAAAACATCTGGGGGTCCAAGGTCAACTGGCTGGCAAAGCCCGCCCCACCCTCCCGCCAGCATGCTAACAACAAACAAACTGAGCCTTGATTAATTAAGGCAGAGTGTAAGCTGTGGTCAGTATCAGTGAGCCGGTTCTCCAGCCCATGGTGTCACAGATCGTAAGCTGCACCTACCATGTCATGTTTCCACAGGACTGAACCAGCACCCCAGCTCAGATGGTGCCTCCTATTCAAACACACAACTGTGCAAACCCGTTACCTTTACTGCACTGCTGGCCCCGTCTTTGCATCTTGCACTGAGGTCTGGACACGTACACCATGACCATCTCGAACGTAAAAGCCTCTGGACCTCAAGACGAGGATGAGTCACATCTCTTACGTGGAACTGCATCCTGTGCCTTGGACATATTTCTCCAGTGGCTGACAGCATCAGACTTTACATCCATGGGTTTGTGTTTCATGCTTTTGTACAGCGTGACTTACAGGTCAGCGCATTAAACGGCAGAGAGGGAGCATCGACAGAAGCAGTAAAGCAGCGTGTGACGCACAGCCTGCACAGAAACTTCTTCCTGTGTGAGATACTAAATTATTACTCTGTAATATGAGAGCACGCAAAAGCATGTATAAAACCTAGGGCAGCAATAAAATACAGTCTTTTGGTTCAATAATAATCTCATAATATAGCCAGTCAACAAGCGCAGCGGAATGTAAACATTCAGGGGAGAAAAATGCTGGTATAGGAGTACAGAAAAATGACATTAAAATGCACATGTTGAAGTAGGCTTGGGGCATGGGGGTGAATTACGTGCATAAGTAGGGGTATCTTTCTTTGAGAAATAGGGGTCTGCAGAGTGTGTGAGGCACACGCTCCGTCATGCTGCTCGTCCTGAGTGCCCAGACAAACACTCGGGTCAGCTCAGGACGGGAGCATCGAGGAGAGCTTTCGACAGACATCGCCGTGCTCGGATATCCGTGCAGCGAGTCGTGCAGGAAATTTGCATCATCGTGCATTCCTCTCGTCGGGTCAAGAACTCACACACTCCAGGCGGAAGACCACTCACTTACGCCCTCATCGGATCTCATGTGAGGTCAAGGGCACTCCAGCCAAGTGAAACTGAAAAATACATGACAGTGGCTGATGAATAAAGTCTTCTTTTTTTTGCTGACTCATTAACAGAACGACGGCTCGCCAACTTCTCATTAACATGGGCGCATTCATAAACAGAGCAAGCATGGAAGTTTAGATGGACACCAGACTACAATCCCAAAGAAGGGAACAGTGTAAGACATTATACAATAGCGAAGGTTCGACAGTCTGGGCCGATGTATTATTATATGTCTTGATGGTTTCCAAAACGAACCAGCTGTGTTCATTGTTTGCCACACAGAAGCACGAGCCCGCTGAATTGTGACAGAATGCCATAAAGCTGTAATACACTGAAAAATATCACTCAAACAATACCAGTTTGGAGACTGGGGCACCCTCCCAGAAGGACAAAATGACCTGTAGTTCTGTTGGAGGATTCCTGAATTATCAAAAGGAGTTTCTGGAGCTGCCCATCCCTTAACATGGGGGTGGAGAAACACTGAGGGCTGACGGCCAATCGCAACTTGCATTTCTGATTTACATATGAAGTACCTGCAGCTGCACTTTTCAGAGGGCAAGACGTGAAATTCACAAACCGCAACAGGCCATGGGGAAGACGGGGACGATCGATGACCCTGTACATATTCTCTTGCCTCCCAGGCTCTGCCAGCTCATTCCAGCTGTCACCCCCCCCGAACCTCACACTACAAGCAGCTGCCTTTCATTAGGAGCCATGAAGGGCAGGGATCAGAACCAGTGGCTCCCTTCATAGATCATACACTAAACCTGCAGCCTTCACCTCCCCTCCGCCTCCGCCTCGCTGCTCCCTCCCTCCGCCCAACCCAAGGCGGCGCAGCTGACTGTGGCGAGGTCAGTGCTCCTCTCCGACTCCACGCGGCTGCACTCTCGGTGTGCGCAGAGGAGCGACCGCTCAGCATGGCGGAGGACGGTCAAGGTTGGGAACCCCCGGTTCTACATCTACGCATCGATCCAGAAACGAGTCCAAGAACGGCGGCGGTACAGCCTGCTCCTCGCCCTCCGTCCTGCCCATAAGAGTATAAATTTCACAGCAACAGATGTAGAGGAGTGGTGTGTGACTCGATGGGCGAGTGCCTCAGATTGGAAGGTTGCCAGTTTGAATCCCAGTCAGCAAAGTAATTTCACTGTTGGGTCCCTGAGTGTGGCCCTTATCTCCCAGTTGCTCCAGGGACTGGCTGACCAATTGTATATCATTCTGGATAAAAGTGTCGGCAAAATAAAAAAAAACTAAAGACCCTATACATTGTATCTGATATCAACAGCAAAACTGTCTATTAGTTCTGGAACTTTCTTTGGTCTCAAATACACTACTGTATGAAAGCAATTAGGAATTAAAATGAATATGTTTAGATTTTGAAGGGTCATAAAAAAGCTGATAAGACAACAAGCCCGTACAGACAGACAAAATACTGCAGCAGTCAAAGATCCAGTGCAGACAGACAAAACACTGCAGCAGTCAGAGTTCCAGTGCGCAGTAGATGTGGTTGTGCTCCAGTTTTAGACCTCGATCCAGTTCTGTTTTCAGAAAAGAATGCATTTGCCCCCTTCCCTACTAATTAGTGATCTAAAGACAACCACTGTCATTCTTTGCTCTCATTAAATCGCTCGTCCAGTGTGTTTATTCCAGCAAGTTCCACGTTTTTCAGTGTTACACCAGCTCACTGTTGTCACTCCTGTCACTTGGAGTATACCCGTGAGAGAAAACTGCTGAACACTCAGACACCTAAGCCTCACATTGCTAAACTCAATGATTAAAAGGAGCCAGTGGGTGTTATAGCTTGGAATGACGGATGGACGATCCCTTTTATATTAGGCGTTTATTTAACTGAACCAGAAACCCCAAAAGGGACCATGAGGGGCCTAAACAAAGGCAGGTGGGTGAAATAAGAACTAACAAGGACTAAACAACAACAGCTTTGGGAACCACAGGCAATAAGCAAGCAGAGACAAATGTAGCACATAGAGGGAACATGCAGGAATCAAACACAACACAGCACATTCAATGACCGACTGCGGAATCAGGCACAAATATACACGGTAATGAGGGTATGATGAGGGACAGGTGTGGACCTTTATTAATTACAAGGGAACTACCAGGAACAGGTGACAATATTTAACAGAGGACAGAAACACTAGGAATACATGTGAAACAAGACATTACTACAGAACCAAACACAGGCATGGAATGAGAAACAACTACACGAAAACAACGAAAAACACCAAAACTCAGAACGTCCAATGAAGTTTGGACGAACTCACGACAGCCACCTGCTTAGCACATTCAGCCACGTGGTGGCTCAGGGAGCAGGGGAACATAAGGAACAGAATGGGAACTAAACTAGGGGAACATAAGGAACAGAGTGGGAACTAAACTAGGGGAACATAAGGAACAGAATGGGAACTAAACTAGGGGAACATAAGGAACAGAATGGGAACTAAACTAGGGGAACATAAGGAACAGAGTGGGAACTAAACTAGAGGAACATAAGGAACAGAGTGGGAACTAAACTTGGGGAACATGAAACGGAGTGGCCAGCGACACCTTTTGGCCAAACGGGAAGTGACCGATGGGATAGGGCAGGGTTAGGGTTAGGGTTAGGGTTATGGCTGCCTAAACTCCAGCCTGTGATGGATCATGCCCATCCAGCCATCGCCCTCACTCTGTCGCTGCATCGTACACAAAGCCACCTCACCCACAGATGTTACCGGGGAGCCTCAGTCTTCCAGAGTTCCTCAGCAATACCTCCTTATGTACAGTCAAGGATATCGCCATATTTTACACACCCATTAGATCCAAATGGCTTTTGTTATTTCACTCTGTTTTCCCCCTAAAGTAACAGTAACCAAGTTAAGGTTTGTTTGTAGTGTCTGTCTGTCTGTGTGTGTGTGTGTGTTGGGGGTGTATTTTCCACTTTATGGGGATCAGATGTGCCCATAATGTGATAAAACCTTTTACTTTTTAGCTTGCAGGGATAAAAGCTAAAAGTCTTGTAGTTAGTTTGGTTACTTATGGTTAAGGTTAGGTCTGGGTAGAGGTTAAGGTTGTCATAGTTAGGATCAGGGTTATATACCCTGATCAGGTATATACAGGGGTATATACCCATATAAATGGACAGTCGCCACAATGACTATTAATGTATGGAATATATGAATTCTGTGTGTGTGTGTGTGTGTGTGCGTGTGTGTGTGTGTGTGCATTGTGAAGAATTCACATGAAGAGAAATGGCTATACAGACTGCCGTTCGTTGATTCGTGGCTTACCAGCCCTCATATACACACATCTCCACCTTCACCTTTGCCCACTCTCAGTATAATACAAAAAAAAAGAATATTTAATATGTAAAAGCTGAAAAGTAAAAATAACTCAAGTACTAGATGTCACTATCTGAAATGAGGGCTTTCAAAGGGCTGCCTGATTGCTGATCCCTGACGCCAGGCCACCTCCCCACACTAGAACCTCACCTTTCTTCTTCCCATCGTGCTCCTCTACCATTTCATGCTCCGGGAAGCACGACTGCAACGCTTAAACCTTCCGGAGAAGCAGGCGACCAACAGCATGTCAAGCAGAAGGTACGGGAACACAGATCAGACCAAGCTGCATCAGCCTTCAGAGGGATGTATAGCTTTAAGATCCACTCCACCCATTGGCAAAATTACAGACATGGGCAAAATATTTTCAATTAAGTCACATTAAACAATGTTGCAATGGTCACGAAAATAAAAGGTACATGTGGATGAGCACGTATCCTGCAGATTACAGAGTCCCACGCGGGATGCACCTATGAATGCAGCTGATTAAACATCCCCCCAAACCATCTACATAAGTGAAATAAATTAGCATTAGAGATACTGACAACTCGACGTTTCCAAATAAGATCCAAGCGGCCGTGGTCTCTGTATGAGCGCCGCTTAGGAAGCTTTGGTAAACACCGAGAGATGAAAGGGAATAATTCATAAGCGCAGGAACATTCTGTTGTCGTTGTCTTTTGCCACAGTTGCTTTTCTTTTCTGCTTTTTTTTTTAGAAGAAGATTTGCATGATTTCTAATAAATATGTGAAGTAAACAGATGGCTCACGGAGAATTCACGTTTCACCTCTCACAGAATCCCCGGTGGAAGTGCTGCAATCGGATCATTTCACCCATGTTCAAACACAAGCATGGCTCTCACATGTTTGCACACACAAGTGGGTTTCTGTATACACTTGTACACAAGTGTGTGTGTGTGGGGGGGGCATTCTCAATACCACAATTATTGTATGATTGTCCCAAACAAAGAAACCAGGCGAACCCAGAGCGGGGGTAATTTTACAATTTTT